>VMDO01009430.1:0-77351 GCA_007922755.1 Pedetes capensis | reverse complement strand
AGAGTGAGAAGGAAAATAGAGTGGTTGTTTACAATGGTCTTCGAAAGTGAGCTTAATACTACATAGTAAAAGATAGAGAAGACTTGCATGGGAAACTTAGATGGGAAGGGGGGAGGGGGGAAAGATAGGGGAGGGTAAGGGGTAACCTATATGAATAATGTTTATCAAATTGCATATATGAAAATTGTCACAATGAAAAGCATGTCAAAATGAATCACATTATGATGTACATTAAAAATTTCTAATAAAAAATAAAAAATAAACACAATATTGTGGTATTGGTGAAAGAATACATGAATAGAGTAATGGAAGAGAATGGAGACCCCATAAATATATCCACAGAAATATAGTCAAATGACCTGTGGCAAAGTAGTGATACCAATTCAGAGGAAGAGAAAATAGTCTCTTGCATAAATCTTGATGGAAAAAATGGAGGACCATATGTCCAGGGGAATGAATGAATCTAGGTAATGGCATCTCACGTCTCAAAAATTAACTCAAAATAAATCATAGAGCTAAACATAAGATGTGAAAGTATAAAATTCTGGAAGATAACACAGAAGAAAATCCAGGTGACCTTGGGTTTGGGAATATTTGTTTTCAGTACAAAACCAAAGGCACAAGTCAGGAAAGAATTGGTAAACTGGACTTCACTATAATTTAAAACTGCTTCTCTCTCAAAAGTAACTAAATGGGGATTAATCTAATTGTTTCATCCCCACATGTCCTGTCAGTTTGTCATGTTGTGGAGACTTGCATGGGTGATGCTGAAAGCTATGCCACTTGTATTTTAGATACCAGCAGGGCCACCCATGGTGGATAGCTTTCAGCTGAGCTTCCAGACTAAGATAGACTAGGGAGAAGTACTCCTGAAACAATAGTTGTTAGATGCCGTCAAGTCAGTATCCAACTCATAGTGACCCTCATGGGGTTTTCAATGGCTGACTATTTCGGGATTGCCTTGGGAGTGGATTGCCAGGTCCTTCTCCCATTTTTGTGGTGCTGGGAATCGAACTCAGGATGTCAGAGACTGCAGCTCAGCGCTCTACCAACTGAGCTAAATCCCAGCCCCCTGAAACAATTGTTGTTGTTGTTGTTAGGTGCTGTCAAGTCAGTATCCGACTCATAGCAACCCTCATAGGGTTTTCAATGGCTGACTATTTCGGGATTGCCTTGGGAGTGGATTGCCAGGTCCTTCTCCCGTTTTTGCGGTGCTGGGAATTGAACTCAGGTCCTCAGAGACTGCAGCGCAGCGCTCTACCCACTGAGCCAAATCCCAGCCCCCTGAAACAATTAGGCATTGCAAACTCTCCTAATAGCGGAGAAGCAATATCAAATATAGTGTCAGAAAATGAACCCCCCCCCCCAAGCTGGAAGGCATTCAAGAAATGATTAGGGGAGAGTTGCCTCATCAAAGTATAATTGACCTTAATGACAGGAATGGAGTAAAGCCCTGGGGGCCTCCTTTTGCTTATGTGGCATGACTCAAAATGGGAAGAAACATAGTGACTGCAATACTGGGCTTAAACATAAAATGATTGTTTGTAGGGCACAATTTTGGGTAGTGTTTCATTGGGTTTTACACAGGGTCACTATGTGTTGGACCCAACTTGATGGCACACAACAAAGTTGTTATATATTAAGACTAATTGTAACTAGTAGGGCAATCACTTTTTAAATAACCTTTAAAATATGTATACTAAAAAAAGCAAAAAGGGAATATAAGTGTTATATTAGAAAATATCTATTTAAGAAAAAGAAGGGAGTAATGGAAAAATACAGGAACAAAAAGAAAAGACAATGTAGAAAATAAAGTAACAAATAGCTCACATAAATCCTACAATATCCCTGATTACATTAAAAAATTCATTTAATGTTCAAATTTAAAGGCAGAAGTTGACAAAATAAGAATTTTGAAAAAAAAATATAGCACCTACAAGAGACACACTGCAGATTCCAGGACACAAATAATTTGAAAATAACAGATGGAAAAAGATATGTTATCCAAACTATAGCGAGAAGTGGAATGGCAACATTAATGTCTCAGAAAATATATTTTAAAAGAAAAATTATGACTAGAGGTAAGGAAACAGATTGCATAATGAAAAAAGGGCCATCCTATTAAGAGATATAACACATATGCACCTAATGCAGTACCAAAATATGACAAATAAAACTGGTACAATTTTTAAAAGAATGATAATTCAACAATAATAATTTGAAGCTCAATACCTCACTTTCAACAATGGATTGAACAAGACAGAGTATCATAAAAAAGAATAAACAGTACTGGGTACTAAGTAAAGACAACAGACACATACAGAATATTCTACCTAAACAAAGTAGAAGATGTATTATTTTCAAGTGCATAGGAATCATTCTCCAGCACAGACCATGTGTTAAGTCATAAAAAGAGCTTGAATAAATTTAAAGGGATTTAAAATGATAGTGTGCTCTCTGACAACAATGGAATTATATAAGACATTAGGGAAAAAATAGAAAATTCACAAATATGTGGGAATTAAACATCACACTGAAAAAATTTAGAAATTCAGTATACTACAATCAGAAATGAACAAGGAGACAACACTACTGACCTTACAGAAATATATGTTGATGGATTAAATTAAAATTTTTACTCTTTTCTGTTGATTTTGTTCTGTAAAATGTTTAAGGAGATAGAAGCATTAAGAATACTGACTTGACAGTTGTATAATGAATGTATCAACTGACATACTGCTCTGTATCCCACTAGCATGTAAAAATAAAATACTAATTAAAAAGAAAATTCCAGAAATAAACAATTCATAAGTTTTAAATTTCATGTCATTCTGGGTAGCATGGTGAAATCTTGTGCTTTTCTGCCTGGAATGTAAATTACCCCTTTGTCTAGCATATTTACACTGAACTTGTTATCTGCTCATTAGTCAGTTAGTAGCTGTCTTGGTTATGGATTGACTGCCATGAGTACTGCAGTGCTTGTGTTCAAGTAGCCCTTTATTTTACTTAATAATAGCTTCAAAAGGAGTGATGCTGGCATGATGGCCAAACAGAAGCCATAAAAATGCATCCTATAAGTGGATAGGTGGAAGTACAATAAAGTACTCCGAAAGAGAGAGAGATCACATTCATGTAACTTTTATTACATACAGTATATTGTTATAATTGTTTTATTTTATTATTAATTATTGTTAATCTCTAATTGTACCTAATTTATAAGTCAAAACTTTATCATAGGTATAATGCAGAGAAAAATAATATCCTCAGGGTTTGGTACTGTATGTGCTTCCAGGCATCCAACTGAGGGTCTTGGAGTAACCCATTTGGATAAGGAGGGACTACTGTATAGTCACAAAGTCCTTATTCAATCCTAGAGAAATCATAAATGTTGATAGTACTTCTTTCTGAGTTGCCTAAATGAAATTCTAGTTTTCCTGTGTAAATGAGTCATCATTCCATGTCAAATGTTATACTTTATAATAGAAAAATCACATTTTTATGCAATAATGTTTGGTGCCAACCTGGAGTTTTTCCAACCAAATAAATCAACTGAACTTTTGAAATGTATGATGAAAATTTTCAAGGAATGATGAATTCATTCATTCGCAGTTGGAAAACAATACTTGTGATTGTAGAGTCTATTTGTTAATACATTATTATAAAATCTGAAAAAAGACTTAACATTGTTAAAATGGAAATATTGCTCAAATTAATATATATGTATATATTCAGTACAACCCCTATCAAAAATGCTGGCTGCTTTATTAGAAAAAAGTTGACAAAATGATCCTAAAGTTCATATAGAAATGCAAGAGACCCTTAGTGTAAGGATAGGTATATAGATCAATAGAATAGAATTGAGAATCTGGAAGTAAACACATGTACCCATGATCCACTGGCTTCTGACAAGGATGCCAACATTACTCAATGAGGAAAGAACAGACTTTTCAACAAGCGATGTTGGTATAGCTGCAAAAATTACATGCAAAATAATGAAGTTGGATACTACCTCATGTTACTTACTGTGATTAACTCAAAATGAATAAAAGATCTGAAAATAAAAGCTAGATCTAAAAATCCTCTTAGAAAAAATTATAGAAAAAAACTCTTGATCAGCTTGAATTGATGTGCTATCTAAAGAACAAAAGAAAATTAGATAAATAGGACTTTATCAAAATTAAAGACTGTTTCAAAAGGTATCCATATCTCTTGTACTTCAGAGGACAACACAAGAAAATGAAAATACAACTCATACAATGTGAGAAAATTCATGTAATAGAACTGACAATGTAAAAAGATAGTTCACTACAGAAAAAGTTTTGATCTTAAACATAATTGGGACCCAAGGATAGATAGAAAAAATATTACCATAAAAAGACAAGCAAATGGAAGAGAAGTCTTTGTTGGGGGGGTGGAGTTGGGGGTGGAAGTGCACAAGAGTGTAAGGGGGAACTTACCTGTGTAATGTACAACAAAATGCATATATGGAAATGTCACAATGAAATTCATGTCAGAATGAATCATATTAAGTTGTACATTAAAACTCTCCAATAAAAAAAGAATTATTGCTAAATGGTACAATATGGACAAACCTTGAAAGCTTATGCTAAGTGAAAGACACCAGTATGTTTATATGAAATGTGTAGAGAATTGGTTAAAATATAAAGTCATAGCACAGATTGGTGGTGAGCAGGACTGGGAAGAGGGGAGAATGAAAAGCAACTCCCTAATGGTTATAAGGCCTACACTGTGCCACCCTGGTGTTTGATCCTGTCAGATCTCAGAAACTAAGCAGGGTTGGGCCTGGTTAGTACTTAGATAGGAGACCGCCTGGGAACACTAGATTTTGTAGTCTTGGGAAAGGGACCAGGCAACCCACTCCCGAAAGAATCAGCCATCGAAAACCCTATGAATAGCAGAGATTCACTGACATAATGTCAGGCATGGTCTCCTTCTGGTGTACACAGGGTTGCTATGGGTCAGACCTGACTCAATGGCACCTAACAATAATAACAATGGTTATAGGGTACTACTTTGGCATGATGAAAATGTTTTGGAATTAGGTAGAGATGGCAGTTGGACAGCATTCTGAATATACTAAATGCTGCTGAATTTTATACTTTAAGATGGTTAATTTTACTTCATGTCAATTTTGCCTCAACAACAACAACAACAAAAAATGAAGGCTGAAAAGAAAAACATAACTTGAGTTTGTTTACTTATCTCTTTGTCCACTGCTCACACTGTACTCAAACCCCTCTCCTGTTGTCCTCTCTTATCTGGACTACTGACGTAGTTTCATAAATGGAATTACTGCTTAGAGTTTTGCCCCCCTATAAATGTACTCCATAAGAGAGTCAAAATGATCTTTTAAACTTAAACCAAGCCAGATCCTTCACTTCCTCTAGTGGTGTTTCATTGCAGCTGGAATAAAATCCAAACAGTCTCTGTAGCCCTTCATGATCTGTACCTTATTCTCCCTTCCAATGTCATCTGCTACTATTTGCACCCTTCCTTTGTTCCTAGGGCATGCTAAGTTACACCTAGCTGTATAGATTTTGGTTTAGCTGTTCTCATCTTCCCTTTTCTGGCTTCTTGCTACACAGTGTTCAGTTGAAACCTCAGGGAAGAGTTCTCTGAACTCCCAGTTAAAAATCAGCCACCCTGGCACTCATCTTCAGATTATTCTGTTTCACTTTCGAAAAGCAGTCTGTCAGTTGAGATTTTTCTTTGGGGTTTCTTTGCCTTTCTTCTCTCTTCTCTTTTCTCTCTCCTTTTTCCTCTCTTTTCTCTCTCTTATTTGCTCTCTCTCATTTACTGTCCAAAGAACACATATTTTGGAATGACACATTTAGATTCCAGCTCTGTCACTTTGGGGACAACATGCATCATCTGCACAGAATTAATAGGGTTGTTGTGAGGTTTAAATGTGGTACTATTTATAGAAAGCTTAAGAACTTTAACGTACCTACCTGCTGCATATTTCTATGCTACTTAGTTTTTTATTTTAGATTCCCTTGCTGAAAAAGTATACAAATTAAAATTTTGGCAATTTTAATATAGCCAATTAATATCTTTATCTGTTTTCTTTTTTTCTGTCAGCCTAATGGGATATAGAATGTATCTGTTTTGTCATATTTTGCAGTTCTAGGGGCAGTTTCGTCCTGACACATATACACTGTCTAAATAACACAAGTTGACCATGATGTCATTTACTTCCTTTGCAGTAATTAAGGGGATGTCAAAGTTTCCCTTATGTCTTGCATTATACTTTCTCATCAGCAACATTCTAATCTGTGTGATCTGTGAGTAGCCTGCTCCACTTCATTCATACCCATACATATATCCTCACAGATGCACTGACTCCAGTGTCCTGAGAACCAAAGGATTGAGATAATGAATATTAGGGGAATAGCACTACTGATGGGTTATTCTGAAGACACAGTACAATGTTTACATCTGTGCAGGGTGGGGGAAAGATAACTGACCTGTGGTGAAGATTGATTAATTGTTATAAAATGAAGCAGGAGAGAGAGAACACTGACAATGAATTCTGAATTTCCAGCTTCCAGTGCAGATCTTTCCGGCAGACAATAAGGGTGAAAAATGGTGATCAAATCTACAGATAAACAGCTATTTAGAAAAACACTAGGTGATCTAAACACCCATTATGCAGATAGTTTCACCATATTAACTGAATGTCTTGTACATGTTTGTTGTTCTTGTTGTTAGGTGCCGTCGAGTCGGTATCTGACTCATAGCGACGTCAGAGGGTTTTCAATGGCTGACTGTTTTGGGATTGCCTTGGGAGTGGATTGCCAGGCCCCTCTCCCATTATTGTAGTGCTGGGAATTGAACTCAGGACCTCAGAGACTGCAGCGCAGCGCTCTCCCAACTTAGCCAAATCCCAGCCCTCTTGTACATGTAGACAGTTGATATTAGACTATTTGTTGTTATACTGCAAACTTTGTAAATTCTTTTAGAAAATCATGAAATTGAATCTGTGTCAATTTAGACCCTCAAGCGAAGATTCTAATTATTGAGTGATATTGTTGTGAAACATTAAACAATGCTATTACACTCAATATGTTAATATGATACTCCAGGGTATAAATGCACCTTCCTTGGAATAAATCATAATTTACTTGTCCATAGACAAAAGAATGTGGCTTGATTACTCTATGTCATTCTAGTAGGTGAAGAAATATATCATTTTATTTTTATACTTTTCATGTATAATGATATATTTTTCAATTATTTTTCCTCATGAGAGGCATAATGACAAATAATCAGGAAAAAGATACAGCATCATTGATGGCAGGAAAATGAAGTGGTTGATTATATCCAGGGACAGTCTTTTTTTAACTAGATGGCATTATCTTGCCTTAAAGGTGTCATACCATGCCAGAAATGGATAAAAAGAATAAATAAAGAAGGGATTTCATGTTTTTTCTAAGGGACTTAATGAATTAGGTTAAATGCACACATCTTTATGTTATAGGTAAAAGGAACTCTGAACTTATTTTAACATATCACTAACTTCCACAAATGAAAGTCTTATCTATTTCAAACACCAGTTTATTTGAAGTGTTAAGTTATAAATGCCATTACTCCTCTATGACATAGCAAAAGAAAAGTCATAGCCTCATAAAAAGTGCAATTTTGATAAATAAATTCCTGCACAAAAACAGAGCAGAGATAAAAACAAATTGTGGTCATGAAATTTTTCTGACTTAGTTTCCATTCGTAAGGTAACTGCTTCATTTTCTAAGGCAGCAATATTAAAAATGAGACTTATTCAATGAAAATGGTGATATGTCATATTAATTTAATTGCTATAAAATTGTATAATACATTAAACAAATCACATGAAATTTTCATTCTGGTGGCTACCTTAGTATGAAGGTATTTGTATCTGGTAATAACTTTTATTGCACACAGATATTAAACACAACTCACTCGGGACCCTCAGGTAAGGGGCGTGGACTCCTGCAGCCCCTCCGGTCACCAGCAGAGATGGGAGAAAGGAAAAGCCTCAGGCACTTTTGCCTTCCAGGGGCAAACACCTTTGTTGGTGGTCTCGGTGGTCACAAGGAGACAGTTCTTGCTTCATCGGTGATCAGACGAAGAGCGGGTTCCTTCCGTGTTGATGGTCGTATAACATTTCTTTCCCTCAAACAGGTGGGTTTGTGGGAGCAATATGAACAGACTTCTCTGTTTTACTGGTTCTACCTCTAAGTAACCAAAGGATCCTGTGATACATCATAACTCTACTTCTGTTTTTTACTTCCTGCTAAAGAAAATGTCATTTCTAGTGTTATGCTACAGTTTTCCAAAACAAAATATATATGGGTATACATATATATACACATATATGAAGATACACACATTACATATGTGATTTTATGGAAACTGGAATATAGTCATGTACATACACATTTCACTAAAACTGTGGTACCATCAAATTTCAGCATGATAAATGTAGTTATTATAACCCCTTTACTCCCCACTTTCTCCTTATTTTTGAGACAGGACTTAGATTTTCTAGAAAATTATTCAAGAAAAGTCTAAAGAAGTTGGTTCACACCTATATTTATCTTTACACATTTTCCTTTTGTCAAAAGCCCACATGGATGTCCTTTCAATAGCAAAAACATTGGCTGTTTACATTTCACTTCATTAAACAAGGTAATTTTCCCACTCTGAATAAAAGTCATTATCTTGTAATTCATATCCAAATCAATAGAGAATCGCAATAAGAAGAATTTTACAGGATGCAAAGCAAAGAAAAATCAAGTGGAGAACTAGTTGGATGAGATTCCTGACTGGCTTTTAATGGAGTTTCACCCCATGCTTTGTTCCAAACTTCCTTAAGTATGCTGGCACATGGAAAGATTTTCATAGACTTCGTCCTTCTCCATTTACTACTAACCTGGCAAAATCACAATGGTATTTTTTACAAATATCATGTCATAATAGCAATAGCAGGATTACTGAACACTATCCATATATTTTCTTTTTATCTAAGTTAGACAGTTTCTCTGTGCTTAAGTTTTTAATATGACTTCTCCCCACAGCAATATTACTCATAAGCATCCACAGCATACAATTTTTTTAAAGATATAAACCTTTAAATAAATGCAGTACCAAGTCAGGTCAAATCCTCAATAATACCAAAAAAATTTTCCATCTATTATAATATATATCTAGACTATTCATCTTATAAAGGCCTAAACTTCAGACTTTTGGCATTTTCACATTATAGTTTGATATTTTAGATCAAATAAATTGTAAGAAGATTAGTTTTTGAAGTAGACCCATGTTTGTATGTCGCCTCTGTAGTTTATTGATTGTGTGAAAAAATGCAAGTTATTAGCACTCTTTGGGCTTTAGCTACTTCATCTGACACAGATCTATTCCCCCTTTAGTTGTTGACTGAGTAAATCATGGAAAATGTGTATAACATAGCAGTTGCTCTATACATGATCGTTGCTTTATTTATATATTTTCCTGGCATGTTTTTTGTAACCTGCATATTATAATTCAAAAAATGTTTTTAAAATTAAAGGCAAATTGTGAAGGATATGATTTATCAGTTAACAGTGATAAGGATAGAAGAAGGAATATACTATATTACAAACTAGAATACTTTAAAAGTTTTCTTGTTAAACATTATTTCTCTCTCTTTTTACTTGTGGAGTTTGATTAAGTGTATAGCTTTAACAATTCCATCCATTTGCCACTCCTCTTGCTGCTAGGATTGAGGATCTGCAAAACATTTCCCTCTGTCAGGCTAGTGAAGGGTGGAGAGGGCTGTAGGATGGTTTAAAACAAACCAAACCTGAATTAATTTCTATCCGTGAGAAGATACTTGCTTTCTCACCTTTTACACTCATATAACCTGAAGTATGTGGTCTCATGGCAAATAATAATCACCAAAATAGCTAACTTTAAAATGATTTTACCTCCAAATAGCAATTTTTGACCACTATATCAAGTAATAAACTGCATATATTTTTTCTTTCTATGTTGTTGTTGTTGTGGTTGTTAGGTGCCGTCAATTAGAGTCCAACTCATAGCAACCCTGTGTACAGCAGATCGAAACACTTGCCGATTCTGTGCCAGGCAAACCATCTTATTTATGAAGCCCATTGTTGCAGACACTGTGTCAATCCATCTGGTGGAGGGTTTTCCTCTTTTGCATTGACCTGCCACTCTCCCAAACATGATGTCCTTCTCTAGGGATTGATCTATCCTGATTACATGTCTGAAATATGTAAGATGCAGTCTGGCCATTCTTCCTTCCAAGGAGCACTCTGGTTGGACTTCTTCTAGGACAGATTTGTTGGTTCCTTTGGCAGTCCATGGTATATTTCATAGACGTCTCCAGCACCACAATTCAAAAGCATCAATTCTTTTCCTGTCTCCCTTGTTCAATGACCAGCTTTCACAACCATATGATGCGACTGAAAGTACCATGGCATGAGTCAGACACACCTTCATCTTCAATGTGACATCTTTGCTTTTCAATACTCTAAAGAGATCTTTTGCCACAGCTTTTCCTAGAGCAATGTGTCTTTGGATTTCTTGACAGCTGCTTCCACGGGTGTTGATTATAGAGCCAAGAAAGGCAAAATCTAGGACAACCTCAATCTTTTCTCCATTTATTGTGAAGTTGTGTGCTGACCCAGTCTTAAGGATTTTTGTTTTGTTGATGTTTAGTTATAACCCGTATTGAAGGCTGTGATCTTTGATCTTCATCAGTAAATGTTTTAAATCCTCTTCACTTTCAGAAAGCAGAGTTGTGTCATCTGCATAATGCAGGTTGTTAATGAGTCTTCCTCAAACCTTGATGCCACGTTCTTCCTCATAAAGTCCAGCTTCTCGGATTATTTGCTCAGCGTATAAATTGAAGAGATAGGGTGAAAGTATACAGCCCTGATGCACACCTTTCTCAACTTTAAACCATGCAGTGTTTCCTCGTTCTATTCAAACAACTGCCTCCGGGTTCATGTACAGATTTCTCATGAACACAATTAGGTGTTCTGGTATTCCCATTTTCCGAAGTGTTATCCCTAATTTGTTATGATCCACACAATCAAATGCCTTTGCATAGTCAGTAAAACATTGATAGACATCTTTCTGATATTCTCTGCTTTCAGCTAATATCCACCTGACATCAGCAATGATGTCCCTGGTTCCCCGCCCCCTTTGGAATCCCGCTTGATTTTCTGGCAATTCCCTGTCTATATCCTGCTGCAGTTGCTTCTGAATGATCGTTAGTAGAATTTTGCTGGTGTGTGATATTAATGATATTGTCCGACAGTTTGCACATACAGTTGGATCCCCTTTTTATGGGAATAGGCACAAATATGGATCTCTTCCAGTCAGTTGGCCAAGTAGCTGTTTTCCAAATCTGTTGGCATAAACATGTTAACACCTCCAGTGCTGCATCTGTTTCTTGAAACATCTCTATTCGCATCCCATCAATTGCTGGAGCCTTGTGTTTTGCCAATTCCTTCAAGGCAGCTTCTACTTAATCCTTCAACTCCATTGGTTCCTCTTCATATGCAACCTCTTGGAATGCTTGGTCATCTACCAATTTTTTCTTGTATAATGACTCGGTGTATTCTTCCCATCTTCTTTTGATGTTTCCTGCATCATTTAATATTTTCCCTGTAGAATCTTTCACTACTGCCACTCGAGGCTTGAATTTTTTCTTCACTTCCTTAAGCTTGAGGAACACAGAGCATGTTCTTCCCTTTTGGTTTTGGGCCTCCAGCTCTTTGCACATGCCATTATAATATTTGTTTTTGTCTTCTTGAGCTGCCTTCTGAAATCTTCTGTTTAGTTCCTTAACTTCATCATGTCTTCCTTTTACTGTAGCTGCTCGATGTTCAAGGGCAAGGTCCAGTGTCTCTTTTGACATGTAATTTGGTCTTTTCTTTTTTTCTTGTCTTTTTAAGAACTTTTTGCTTCCTTCTTGAATGATATCTTTTATGTCATGCCACAACTCTTCTGGTCTCCTGTCATTGTGTCTAATGCATTAAACCTATTTTTGAGGTGGTCTCTGAACTCAGGTGGGATATACTCAAGGTCATACCATGGCTCTCGTATACTTGTTCTAATTTTCTTCAGCTTCAGTTTGAATTTGCATATGAGAAGTTGATGCTGTGATCCACAGTCAGCACCTGGTCTTGTTTTGACATTTGATATAGAGCTTTTCCATCATCTCTTTCCACATATGTAGTCAATTTGATTCCTGTATGTTCCATCTGGTGAAATCCATGTGTATAGTCTCAGTTTATGTTGTTGAAAATATGTATTTGCAATGAAAAGGTCATTGGTCTGACAAAATTCTATCATGCGAACTCCAGCTTTGTTTCTGTCACCAAGACCATATTTTCCAACTACTGAGCCTTCTTCTTTGTTTTGAACCTTTGCATTCCAGTCACCAGTGATTATCAGTATGTCTTGATTGCATGTTTGATCTATTTCAGATTGCAGAAGCTGATAGAAGTCTTCCCTTTCTTCATTTGTGGCCTTAGTGGTGGGTGCATAAATTTGAATAATAGTCATATTAACTGGCCTTACTTGTAGGTGTATGAATATTATTCTATCACTGACAACACTGTATTTTAGGACAGATCTTGAAATGTCTTTTTTGATGATGAATGCAACCCCATTTCTCTTTAGTTTATCATTCCCAGCATAGTAGACCATATGATTGTCTGACTCAAAATGACCTATGCCAGTTCATTTTAGCTCATTGATGCTTAGAATGTCAATGTTTATGTGCTCCATTTCTCTTTTAACGATTTCTAGTTTTCCTATATTCGTACTACGTACATTCCATGTTCCAATTATTAATGGATGTTTACAGTTGTTTCTCCTCATTTTGAGTCATGCCACATCAGCAAATGGAGGTCCCTGGGGCTTTACTCTATTTCCGTCATCACTGTAGACTCTACTTTGGGGAGGCAACTCTTCCCCAGTAGTCTTTTGAGTGCCTTCCAACCTGGGGGGCTCATTTTCTGGCACTATATCTGACAGTGTTTCTTTTCTGTTCATAGCGTTTTCAGTAGCTAGTTGTTTCTGGAGTGGTTTGCCAGGTCCTACTTCCTAGTCTGACTTAGTCCAGAAGCTCAGCTGAAAACCTGTCCACCATGGGTAACCTTGCTCATATCTGAGGTACCAGTGGCATAGCTCTCAGCCTCATTGTAACACACAAGCCCCCACAGTGCAGCAAACTGACAGAAGTGTGGGGGTTTCTTTCTATACTGACTGAAAAAGTAAATAACAGGTGGTATTACCAATGGATTAAAAATAGATGTTATTAGAAAATGCCTTGAAAGTAGGAAGTCCTTTATTACTAAGAACTTCTTTTCTGTAGGTATGAAACAGCATCCTTTAGGTACAATTTAATTTGAAATCATACTCCTTCTCTTCTTATATGAAAGGGTCTACACCTGTGTGCCTACAGCTCTATCACCTTGGCATCTGATCCTATCTGATCTTGGGAGCTAAGCAGAATTGCACCTCGTTAGTACTTGGATGGGAGACCACCTAAGAATACCGGATGCTGTAAGTTTGGAAGAAGGAACCAGCAGCCCAGTACAGAAACAGCCATCAAAAATCCTATGAATAGCAGATAGGCACTGACAGTGTCAGGCGTGGCACAGTGTCAGTTAGTGTTTCATTCTGTTGTAAGTAGGCTCACTATGAGTCAGACCCAACTTGCCAATACTTAACAATAACAATACCTGTGTACTGATGCCCAAGACAGAACCTGAGATGTAGGCTCTACTTGGCCAGAAGACAAGTGAGAAAATCACAAGCAAATGTGCCAGGCACAATTTCATGGAACCACCTTTGTGAATACAGTGGTAACTGCAAGTTGCTGAAAAGGGATTCTTCTTTATCTTCCCCTAAGCTATGGACATCTATGGGAATATGGAGGCCAGGGCAGGTCTTCTTAACAGAAGAGCTCTGTCCCACAGTCTCTTCAATGTCCTGGGAGCAGTAAAGATCATGCCCATGGCCAATACTGGCCAGTGAGACAAAGCAGCATAACCTAATGGAGTCAAGTGTGGACTCAAAGTGCTAAATGCTCTCCAATGCCACATACTTCTTTAAAATTTTCCACAGTGGATTTGTAAAGGAGAAATTACTGTTTTCTAACAAAAAATGGTAAACTGATATGCTTCAAACTTCAATTCATCAAATATTAGTACTGGTAAATCAATTTAATAATGATTTTTTAGTAAAATTTCATTTTAAATGCTTTTTTCCTGAGTGACAAATAATTTTAATTGAAATGAGTAATGTTATTTTTTAATATGGTCACTTAATCATCACACTTATAAATGGGCACACAAATATGGAAAGAGCCATCTCAGCAGATGCCACAATTTATCATTCCTCAATTAACATATTTAATTGCAACTCCTTGGTTGGAGAAGTCTTATACAATTTTTACCACAATCATCCTGATCATAATCATCACTACCAAAGATGAGTATACTTCCAATATTCTTTGAAAGAAGTCAGCACCTTAAAAGATATTCTGTAATGTTTTCAGATAAAGAAAAGCAGTTGCACAGTGAAAGAATCATGGGCTATAATAACTTCAAACTTTGCTTTGAACCCTGACTCAGCCACTTAACAAGCTCTGCAATATTTATATTAAAAAAGTTTTAAACCATCTGAGACTCAGCTTCTTCATTTTTAAAACTTAGATTATAACGACTACATCATAGTGTGGTTTCTTGTAAAGAATAAATGAAATCATTTACACAATTCACTCAGCACATTGTAGGGACTCATACTGAAGTTTGTAATATTCTATTACTAGAGAATTTAGAGTAAAGTTTGTCACCTTATAGGAAGACATAGCTCAGCCCATTTTGGGAGCTTCCTTACCTCATAAATATCTTGGTAAGAAATAATGACTTGGGCTGGGCGTGGTGGCACACCCCTGTAATCCCAGGACTTGGGAGGTGGAGGCAGGAGGATCACAATTTCAGACAAGTCTGGGCTACACTATGAGATTGCAGCTAGCCTGGGTTACATAGTGTGACTTTGTGTTAAAAAAAAAAAAAAAGAAAAGAAAAGGAAAAAGAAAAGAAAGAGAAAATGACCTGAGAATTGCTATAAGGACAACAGAACACTAATATAAACAATGAAACATATGTTTGGTATACCAAGACAGAAATAAAACAAAAACCACAAATGCAAGACTTGTACGTAAAATTTAATTTTCTAGTAGGCACATTTCAAAAAGAGTGAAGCAAAAAAGGTGACATTAAATCTAATTACACTTTAACCAAATATAGGCAAACTATTATCATTACAACATATAATCTGTATAAAATTATGAAACAGATATCTTAGATTTTTTTTTCCATACTGAATTCTGGACTATAGATTTTGGACTTTTCACTTACTACGCATCTCAATTCATACATATTTCAAGGGCTCAGAAGCCATGTATAGTTAGTGGCTCCTGTGTTAGAGAAGGCAGATCAATGCAACCTCTGAATGAGTAGCCTGAATTTACCAATAATCATCTCAATATTGCAGCAGCCTCTGGGCATAGACTCAACTACACATTTGCTAATTCTGCAAATTTTATATGCGACTCTCAAGGAAATATATCTTATCATCGAGATGCCTGAAAAGAAACACTGACTACTGAGTTGTGCAAAGCTTTCCAAGGTAAAGTGTAATTACAAATGTTTTGAACTCATCTTTAATGTTTCTTCAAAAGAGTTTGAATAAATATAGATTCTTTCATCTAACAAGGTTGATTTTTCTCCTGTAAGAGCTTAAATAAATGTCAAAACACTCTAATCTTTTTTTCCCTGGTGATGCTTTAATGTTAAAAATACTTCCCTAGAATATGCACCATATGTCATGAGGGAAGAAGAAAAATTTTATAAGTGAATGAAACTTCATAATCAGTCATATGAGTTACAAATCTTTTAAACTCTTGAAATAAATAGCCATTATACAGTGAGGTCATGTCTGTTCATAACTGCCTAAGGTAATAAGAACTCATATCAAACTAAACATATAAACACAAAGTTTTAAAAACATAATGGAAGGAGTGGAGAGATTCTTTTAAGCTATGGGTGGGTTTGTATGGTCTAGCATCAAATTTTATGTCACAGATGCATTTATTCATCAATGTCTACTTCTTATTTTGGTACCTGTGAGGATGAATTCAAAGCTAAGCCAGTATGAAGAAATTCCTAGGAAAAAGGCAAATTTCTATCATAAGAAAAGATATTATTTGAACTATATTCAAATTTTCCAAAAAGGTAACAGATATTAACAAACCCTAGGTTTTCCTAATCTGTTTGTGTAAAAGATATTGGATTCAAATTATTCTAAAGAAGACTATGAAAATTAACAAACTTATGACAATAGCGAGTTCAGGAAGATTATGGCAGAATAATTCTTGCTCAACCCCCAAACATGTGTATAATATATACACTTTAAAAATAGAAGCACCATATTTTTTCATAAATTTCTTCCTTATTGTATATTATATATTTTGTTGTTCTGCAAAGAAAATGTACAATAAGAAATACCTTTTACATAATGTCTATTTCAGGGTGTAGAGCTAGAGACAAGGGTGTCAAGTGGGACCTAGTTTGGAGTAGCAGATTTCATTTTGGGATGCCCAAGATAGTAGTTTACAATGAAATCTCTGATGTTATTTACTTCCCCCAACATCAGTGAAAATTTTGTTCAGAAGTGAATGTTTTATGTAGAGGAGAAATTTGAAATCAGATGTTAGAAGCAAATACTGCAGTGAGCTATCAGTCCTTTGGGGTCACAACCCTAGGCAGAAGTTGAGGACATAAGAAATGGGAACTTGTCACTAGTGGAAATGGCTGCAAAGACTAGATGTTGTGTCAAGACCTGGATCCAAGACAGCTTCAAGAGCAAGACAGAATGGGAAAGAGAAACAAAAATAGAATAGAAACAGTGGGTCAAACTGGCAATAGGGAAGGAAGAATCAGCCATGGACAGATGAGGAGACCAGGACTCAGTTCATTTATATAATATTGGGCCCAGAGCAGTAAGACTGCTTGTTGTTGTTGTTGTTGTTGTTGTTGTTGTTGTTGTTGTTAGATGATTCAGAGTCCTGTCTGACTCATAGTGACCCTATGTAGGGTTTGTAATGGCTGATTGTTTTGAGATTGCTTTGGGAGTGGATTGCCTCGTCCTTCCCCCATTTTTTGTGGTGCAGGGGATCGAACCCAGAGCCTAAGAGAGCACAGATTAGGGCTCTACCAACTGAACTTAACCCCAGCCCCAAGACTGCTTCTAGGCCACCAAAAAAGGAAAACTCTTCTAGGTGTGTGCAACTTCTCCCAATCTATCTCTTTGTCCAAGTGATGCAGTCTTTCAATGACTGATAGGTGGGCTATTTGTAGAGTCAACACAGTAACGTATATAAACTTTTGTTGTTATTAGGTGCCATCGAGTTGGGTCTGACTCATAGTGACCCTATGTACAACAGATGAAACACTCCCCCACACTGCGCCATACCTGGCACCATGTCAGTGCTTCAATGGCTGATGTTTTTTCAGAGGGAGTGAATTGCCAGGCCCTTCTCCCAGGCCTACAGCGCTCCATGTTCCCAGGTGGTCTCCCATCTAAGTACTAACAAGGCCCGATCCTGCTAAGCTTTTGAGACATGGCAGAATCTGATGCCAGGGTGGTACAAATTCTTTTTTCTTTTATGTGAAGAAGTATTACCTACTAGGGATGGAGGTCAGTTGACAGTGGCATAAAGAGCCCCATCACAAACCTGGAAAAGGGAAGACAATAAGCACAGAACTGGACAATATCTATAAAAAGTGTCCAAGTTACAAATCCTTTTAAAGAACCTAAAACCAAAAAATTTATCATCACATACTGGGACTGATAAAGTCAATAACCTGTAGCAACAACTGTGCATTTTTAAGGATAATGATTGATTTAAAGGCACTCATTTTTTTAAATAACATTACTTTATCTCAAATAATGAAATCTCAAAAACAGAAACCATGTAAAATAAATGTTCATATTTTATTATAGTTATTGTTATTTATAAATTCTTTTGGGTTTGTGACATCATACTAAATTAGAATGCACTATATTACTACTGACTATAACATTTGGTATAAAATTCAAGAATGTATAGTAATGAAAGGCAGTTAAATTCCACACTGTATAAATCCACATCAAAATTCTCATGAAATACATATTATAAGAGTAATTTCATCTTGTGGTTCTGATCCAATCATAACTAATGACATGAAGTCCAAAATGGAATTTAGCTTTATTGAAATATATGATTGCATATTTTTTTCCTATTTAAAAGGTTAAATCATCAAATTTTGGGTCCATATTCAATATAGTAAGTAGTTTGGGTATAATAATGAGATTCCATATATCTGACCAACAGCTTTAATCACTGTAGACTGGATGTGGTTGCAATCTTTGAAATTTTATTGCAGAAATGCAATAAAAACAGAGAAAAAGTCTCATTTATTTCAAAATGTATCATATATGTAAATATAAAAATTATATATAAGTTTGTTGTTGTTGTTGTTAGGTGCCATCAAGTCGGTATCCAACTCATAGTGACCCTCATAGGGTTTTCAATGGCTATTTTGGGATTGCCTTGGGAGTGGACTGCCAGGTCTTTCTCCCATTTTTGCGGTGCTGGGAATTGAACTCGGGACCTCAGAGAATGCAGCGCAGCACTCTACCAACTGTGCTAAATCCCAGCCAATATATAAGTTTAGGTATATATAAATCATATGTACATCTTTATATGTGTGGATATATGTGCACATATGTGCCTATACAGAATGTATATATGTATATGCATTTAAGTATATATATATGCATTTAAGTATGTATATATATATATATATTTATATATGAGTACACTTATATGGTGTATGGAGGTGCAGTCAAAAGATACAATAAATATTTCAAAGAATGTATTACAATAAAAGACATATTGCCATAAATATACTTATTTATATGTAAATACATTTATTTATATAAAAATATATTTATATATAAATACATATATTTATTCATATATTTATTTATACATATTTGTTTATATTCATATATATTCATATATAAATATATTTATCTATTTATAGGCTAGAGTTTGGCTCCATTGGTAGAGTGTTGCCCTGTGTTCTCTGAGAGCCCTGTGTTCAATCCCCAGCACCACAAAAAACGGGAGAGGATGTGGGAACCCACTCCCAAAACAATCAGCCATTGAAAACCCTATGAGGGTTGCTATGGGTTGGACCTGACTCAACAGCACCTAACAACAACAACAACAACATTTATTTATTCATATTTATAATTGAAAGTTTTTACAAAACTGCTCACCACAAATGTCTCTAAGTAGTGTTTTCCATAATCTAACTGAGGTTATACTTACTGATATATTTTATGTAAAATGTCCTTGTTGATGTGAGGCATTGCCTAGATTGACTTTCTAATCAAGTTATTAACAATTGCTTCACTGAATATGGCTGTGGCTTAGCTCAGTTGGTAGAGTGCTTGCTGTGAGCACTCTGAGGTCCTGGTTTCAATCTGCAGCACTACAAAAATGGGAGAAGGATCTGGTAACCCACTCCTGAAACAATCCCAAGGCAATCAGCCATTGAAAACCCTATGAATAGCAGAGAAGCACTGACATAGTGCTGGGCATGGCACAGTGTTGGGGAGTGTTTTGTTCTGTTGTATATAGCATCACTATGAATTGGACTTGACTCGATGACACCTGACAATATCACTGAACATAGGTATTATCCATGTCCAGCAATGTCATCCTCACTCTGAAATATGAAAGGATTATTTCTCAAATATATTTTCTATTTAAAAGTTTTAAAATGCTCATAGAAAAATTGCTGAAAGGTGAGGAGCAAAAAATAAAATTATCACTACAGTAATTCAGTGTCTAATTTTCTTGCCAGGATTTGTTGTTTTGGTTTACTTCATTCCTCTGTGTGTGTGTGCGTGTGTGTGAATATAGACAGCAGCTTTTATGTAATTTCTAAAGTCACATCGGACTTATAAATGTGGCTCTATCACTTAATAGTGCATGACCTTGAATAAGTTATCTAATCTCTCTATGCCCAAATTTTCTAAGTATGAGTGGATAACAATAATGTCAGACTCTTAGAGATGTGAGATTCATATGAACATAAAAGGCATCAGAGAGCACCAGGACACCTACTGAATCAATCAGCCCAGTCTTGCAATTACATTCTAATCTCCAGACTCTACTAGATTTGCCTATGGGAAAAAGAACTCCTTACAACCAGCACCTGAAAATGGACCTCTCTGCCTTTGGTGCTTTCATTTGGAGAAGCCCATTGTTGTTCTGGCCCTCTCTATCAGGCCTCAGCTACTGCATCTTAAGTAGGAAAACTGATCTCTCCTTAAGATGCTCTGTAGGCAAAGCAATTTTGCATACATCATAGAAGCTCACATTTTTAGTTGATTATGTTGAGCATTGGGGTGGGAGTTAGCTCAGTTGGTAGGGTGCCTCTTTGCAGTCTCTGAGGTCCCGGGTTTGATTCCCAGAACTGTAAAAATGGGAGAGGAGTGTGGCAATCCACTCCCAAGGCAATCTCGAAACAATCAGCCATTTAAAACCCTATGAGGGTCACCTATGAAGTGGACATGACTTGATGGCACCCAATAACAACATCCCCTCCAAGGATGGTTAAAGAATTTAGCACTATTTATCCTGCCTTTTGACTCTTGGGCCAATACCACAATGCTTGTATGTATGTATGTATGTATGTATGTATGTATGTATGTATGTATTTGAGACACAGTCTCACTATATAGCCCAGACTGGCCTAGAACTTGTGTGTAGACCTGGCTGGCCTCAAACTTGTGGCAATTCTCCTGTCTCTTCCTCTTGGGTGCTGGGAGTACAGGTATGAGCCACCATACTGGGGCACACAATGTTTTAATTTTTGATTATATGATTTAAAATAAATCTACTTGGTCAATTATGTATTCTACCCCATACATACTCACCCTACTGATGCTTGGTTAGCAATCTTTAAAAATTATCATATGTTTATTTATTTTCTGTTTTAATACTTGATCACATAAGAAATAGGCAAGTAGTATTGGACATTTTAACCATTTTAATCCATAGTCCAAAAACACAGTGATTTTTTAAAAAATAAAGGCTCAATATAAGGAGAATTTTTACTTTTCTTCCTCTCCTTCCTTTATTCTTCCTTCCTTCTTTCCTTCCCTCCTTCCTTCCTTCCTTCCTTCCTTCCTTCCTTCCTTCCTTCCTTCCTTCCTTCCTCCCCTTTTCTTCTTCATCCATCTCCTTTTCCCCTTCCTCCTCCTCCAATTTTTGCTACATAATCACTACCAGCAATGAACATACAATCATACTTCATTAGCTTTATTTTTCTGGAGAAGACGAATATTTCTTTTTCTGGATTGCATGGAACTGATATGTCCTTGATGCCTTCTATGCCTATTCTGTGTCAAATACCTTGTTAGGTGTTTGTCATGATCCTGGGAGAAAAACCTGAGGCTCAGACAGTTAAGTACGTGCTCCAGATTATTTACCTGTGAATGAGATTACATTCCAGTGCAAATCAAATCTATGTTAGCATCAAATCTAAATAGTAGGGAACTAGTCTATAATGTAAGAATATACCAAGGGAAGTGAAAAGGAATAGGTAGGATCCCTGAATATAGGAGGTACAGTCAAAAGATACAATGAATGCTTCAAAGAATGCATTATAATAAAAAACATATTGCCATTAATCCCTCTCAAAATACTCCCTCTGGTTTCCAGCACACTTATTCCATCCTTCTTAATAGTTTCTGAAACAGTTCTCAAAGTCCTATTTAGGGAGTGTCTTTCATAGCACTATCATGGCTGCCTCAATATCCTGAACTGATTCAAAATGTTTACTTTTCATGATCATTTTGACTTTCGGGAAGAGCCAGAAGTTGTATGGTACCAGATCTGGTGAATAAGGTGGATGACACACTGTACTGTTTTTATCTGACAAAAATTGCTGTACCAGAAGTATTGTGTGACATGGAACATCAGAGGATGAACATCAGAACATCAGAGGATGAAACTAAAGACATTCATGAAAGTGGACTTCAGAAAGTGGCAAAAATGATGGAATAAATGTGCTCAAAGACAAGGAGGGAGTTGTGAGAGGAATTAATGGCAATATATCTTATAATACATTTTTAAAAATTTAAACATTCACTGTAATTTTTTTACCCCCCCCCCCCATATAGTAGAAATGGGGAGGGGATTCCATAAAAATGGCATTTAGGCCAAATGTTTGGATATGAATGTACTTTAATAAGTGGGAAAAGGAGGAAAAAGCTTTCTCAGCAAGGATAGACATGACCAGAGTCACTAGGGAGGAAACACATGGTGAACTTGTGAAACTATGAGTAGATTGTAGGTAAAATGAAGCATAGGTATTTCAAGATAAGGAAAAAGGCCAGAAATGGGGGATGAATGAGATGCTGTAAAGTCTTGCACATTATGCTAAAAAGTCCGGAATGTTTCTATTTGTTTGTTTTTACTTCTGTAAGGAATGAGGCTGGAGGCAGGAAGGAGTCAAGGAGGGGGTGGGGTGATCCCTGGGTGGGGAATTAGCAATAGGACAATTGAGGTTTGGGAGAGTAAATGGATCCAATTCAAATTTTAAGAAGCTAATGTTGGATATTTTCACTTGTAACCTATTTGTTTCTCATCTCTAAAATTCGTGCTTGACTTAGGCATCAGTGACTGAGTTTAAATATTTTTTGAATACTCGGAAGCTAAGCAGGGTAGGGCCTGGTTAGTACTTAGATGAGAAACCGCCTGGGAACACCAGGTGCAGTAGGTTTAGGAGACAGACCTGGCAACCCAATCCCCAAAATCAATCCACCATTGAAAACCCTATGAACAGCAGAGAAGCACTGACAATAGTGCTTTGCCTGTTCTATGTAAGGTCGTTATGGTTCAGATACCTACTCCACGGCACCTAACAACAACAACAAGGTCAGAAGAACTGACCAAAAGGCTAGTTAGAAAGACTGGTAGAGTCAAGTATCCACTAATAAGATTATTTGGTATTTTCAATTATTCTGTGGCCTGCATTATAAATTAACCCAATGTATAGTTTTTAAACATCTACCTTACACCTAAAGAAATGAGCTGTAAAATATGTCCTTACTGACCCAGGAAGTAATTCAACTACTCTTGGCCTCATGTTGCTATTGCAGGCAATTAAATGTTGGTTCTCAAGGGAGCTGAACCTATCATCTTATAATCATGCTATAGGATTCCCTCAGTGTAAGAAAAGCATTCAGCTGATGGCCTCCAAGACCTTAAATGCCAGTGTCCTGAAAGATGCTTTGAAAGTACTAAGACTTTACAGCTTGTAAATTGGCCATGACAGATCTGTCAGTAACCACCTTTTACATGCCCCCCTGGGATTTCAGGTTTCCATTTTAGAAGACCTGCTTTCATTTTATATCTAGTTAAATTATGGAGATGCTTCAGCTTTTCCCTTTAATAACGTTGTAAATCTATTTCAAAGATGAATGTCTGGGCTTTGCAGTCCATTCATCAGAGCTGTCATTCACTATAGAGTGCCAGCCCTTATCCTCTCCATATAGTTCCCTCCTAGGATGGAATGATATGCAATGCTGAAGGTGTCAGGGCATGTCCCTGAGAACCCTCTCCAAATCTTGACCTTAGGTGGGTTTCTTTGCCCACTGCATGGATTCTACGTGTTTGTTAATTCTGTTTCCCACAAATTTCAGCCTAAAATTATTAAAGAGCAAATTTGTCCAGTAAGAGATTATTAGTGGTGTATTATACACATTTGAATGCAACCCCCAGAAAAAAGAATAACGATCCCCCTAATATAACACTAGGTTAAATATCTTTATTTCTTTGTTACTGATAAAAAGGACTAGAGGATGTAAGAAAATATTCCCTTCTCATCCTGCTGCTTTTTCTCTAAGTTTTTTAATAGCTGATTTAATCAGTAATATTATATAGCCCCATTACTCACTAATGATATAAAGTGTGGCTAGTCTCTACCATACAGATTTCTTTTTGTGAGAGAGAAATGTAATGATATGAAGATACAGATTGGAGCAATACTATAAGTGAATTGTAATTGGAAGGTCTAAATACCACTGCTGTGAGTAGAAATGTAAGTTGAGCCAATGCTGATACTTGCCATTAAATGGGCTAAAGATCCTCTGACATACTGTTAATAGTGCCAGATTTATTAATGAGGTGATGTTGGGCACCTGAACACTAATCCCAAACTCCCATTTTACCTCCTCTGCCTGTACTTCTTGAGATGATTAAAAATAACCAGTTTCTGAGTGACTGTCAGTCAAAGTTCTGTGCAGGATGCAATAAATGCAGGGCCCAGAAATGTTTTTAGACCATCAAGCATCAGCTCACTGCAAGGTGATGAATAAATTAAGCCAAAAATATAAACCTTATATTGATGTGTTTGAACTTCTCAGCAAACATTCTTCATACATATTTAATTGCTCCATTGAGACTGTTACTGTTTGGAGAGGTTCCAGGCATTATTTCCATTCCATTAGTAAGCTTGCAGGGTGTCTACTCCTTAACCCAAAATGATTGATTCTATAAATGCCTTTCCACTTACTGACCTGAACACTAATTGAGTTTGTGTATGGATTAAAAGAAAAAGAATGTTTTCAGAAAATTTTCAAAATACATTGCTGTCACTTAAATTCCTTGTAGCAGGAGAAAATGGTGCATCTAAATGATGACACTAAATGTCTTATCAGAATTGGTTTTTTAAAGCATAGTGTGCAACAATCTAAGTTACAAAACTGGAAAAAAGCACTTAAAATAGATTTTTCAAAGCAAAAACAGTCTTATTTAAAGAGAACAAACATTTGCAGATGTATTAATACCTTATTCTGGCAGCTTCCAGTTCCTCTTGTGGTGAATGTATTTATTGTAAGAAAACAAATTTCTGGTAGCCTATTACATAAAGCAGAAATCTAGAATATCTTATACCTTAGTTCTATTTGGGAGGGATAACTGTTTCTTAAGATCTTTTACAAATAGACCTAAAAATGATGAAAGTGTACATTAACCTACTTGCAAAATAAAACTACCTTCATAAATAAATCATGAAGGTAAAATAAGCTTAAATAATGCTTATAAATTTTGATTTGGCTTGAGAAGTTGAGATTATAATTCTGACATTTATTCAACTCCTGTTACTGTGACCATATTAAAATTCTTACACTTCTGTCCTAGTTAAAGTGAGTAAAAGAAATTTCTAAAAATATGCACATAATAGTTTTGATACTGCACGTATGGAGTTATATGAATGCTATGTACATCATACATGTAATATATTTCTTTTAAGTGGCCACTTCCCTTCTAAAAATGTAAACTAATTTTGGATTACATACTCTTCTGTTTTCTGACCTTTTCACCTTTTTTTTTTGCCAACAATCATTGTAATACCTGCAACAGTTCTCTCTTTAGTTCTCTTACTAAATTAACCACAGTTCTCAGCAGCACTTTCAGAGTTTCTGTCTAAATTGTTTTCATTAAATAAGTATATATAAAGAAATAAATGACATTCAAATAGGAAAGGAAGACATGAAATTTTCTCTGCTGATACATATCTAAAATACAGAAAATTCTAATGAGTCCATGAAAAACTTTTAGAACAAATGAATTCAGCATGGCTGTAGGATATAATATCAGCCTACAAAAAATCAGAAATATTTCTATGTACTAATAATGAACAATATGAAAAACAATTAAGAAAATAGTCAATTTACAATAGCACCAAAAAATTAGAATACTTAGGAGTAAATTTAAACAAGGAGGTGAAATACCTGTATGCCAAAAACTATACAACATTGAAGATACACATAAATAGAAAGATATCTCATGTTCATGGATTAAAAGAATTAATATTATTTAAATGTCCATATTACCTACAGAGATCTTCAGATTCAAAGCTTTCCCTTTTAAGATTTCAATATATTCTTCACAGGAATAGAGAAAGCAATTCCAAGTTTTGTGTGGAACCAAAAGAGCCTCTGAAAGTAATCTTGCACAAGAAGAAAAATGCTGCAGCCATCACATTACCAATTTCAAAATGTGCTACCAAGTTATAATACTCAAAACAGCATAGTACTGACATAAAAATAAATATATGAATCAATAGAACTGAATAAAGAACCAATAATAAACCTACACATTTACAGTCATTTACAGTCAATTGGTATTTTACAGATAAGAACACATGATGGAAAAAGGATAATCTCATTATTTAATAAGTGGTGTGGGGGGAAAATGGATTCACATGGATTCCACATGCAAAAGAATTAAGTTTGCCCCTTGTCCAAGTCTATGTTCAAAAATCAACACAAACTATATGAAAGACTTAAATATAAGATCTGAAACTATACAACTACAAGAAGAAAACACATAAACATATGGGGAAAGCTTTACAACATTGGTCTGGACAATGATTTCCTGCAAAAGGCCTCAAAAGCGTAGGCAACAAAAACAAAGTCAGACAAATGGGATTTCATTAACCTAAAAAGCTTCTGTATAGCAGAAGAAATGATCAACAGAGTGAAGAGGCAACTTACAAAATGGGAGAAGATACTTTCAAACTACACAGGTGATAAAGTGCTAATGTCCAAAATACATAAGGAACTCAAAAAATTCAATAGCAACAAAAAAAACAGTGGGCAAAAGATCTGAATAGATATTTCTCAAAAGAATACATACACATGACCAACAAATATGGTGGTACTTTGGCATCAACGAAAATCAATCCTGGAAGGCTGGTCAAGTGTCAATCAGTTCAAGTGTGGAGCACTCTTTTCCCATAATAAATAATCTAAATGTATGTCATAGTTCTGGCAGCATATGGAATGGCTAATTCAGATACACATATGTTACTCACACATTCAGTGATAAGTTCTTTTTTAAATTCAGTTGATGTTACTGTTTTCCTACTTTCTTCACTTTTAATGCTAGAAAGTTTACTGGATGCCATGATGACCATATGATATACGTATGTATATATATGTTTAAAAAAACCATGTGATCATGAACACAGCTGCAGAACAGGTCTTCTCTACTTGACACACAAAGTGATACCTTTCCCTTTGTTTCACCTTGGAAGCATCATGGGTAAGAGGAGCATAGTTCAAGTGCCAAGGTACCACTGTATATGAAAAAAATTCCTTGAAGTCACTAATTGTCAGGGAAATGGGTATGTTAGAATGTCCACAGGCAAAAAGATAAATGACGAGTGTTTGTAAGGATGCAGAAGAAAGGGAATGCTTGTACATTTTGGTTGGGAAAATAAATTAGGACAGCCACTGTGGAAAACAGTATAGAGATTCCTCAAAAAATGAAAAATAGAATTACCATACGATCCAGCAGTCTCACTTCTGTGTGTATGTGTGTACACACACACACACACACATATACTCACACACACGAAGAGAAATCAGTATGTTTGCACACCCATGCTCATTATAGTATTATTCACAATAGCCAAGATATGGAATATACCAAGATATGGAATCAGTCTTTACCCTGGAGGAGTGGATAAAGGAAATGTGGTTTATTCGTGATGGAATCCTATCCAGTTTTCAAAAACAAAGGAATTCTATCATCTGCAGCAATATAGATGACCCTGAAAGACATTATGCTATGTGAAATAAGCCAGGCACAGAAAGACAAATATAGCATGATTTCACTTATATCTGGAATATCAAAAATTCAAACTCATAAAAGTGGAGACTAGAATGGTTATCATACTAGTGAGGGATGAATAGGGAAAGAGGAGGCATTGGTCAAAGAACATAAGATTTTAGTTAGACAGGGGGAATAAGTTTTAGGGAACTATTGCACAGCATGATGACTATAGTTACTAATAATATACTACATATTTCAATTGCTAAGAGAATAAGCTTTCAGCACAAAGTATAAGAACGTAAGGTGATAGATGTATTAATTGGTGGTGGTGGTGTTTGGTGCTGTTAAATTGGTATTCAACTCTTAGCGACCCTATGTACAAGAGGAGAAACACTATTATTAGTATTTCTCTGGTATTTGTAGGGTTTTCAATGGCTGATTGTTTTGGGGAGATGAATTGCTGCATCCTTTCCCAAGCCTACAGCACCTGGTGTTCCCAGGTGGTCTCCCATCTAAATACTAACCAGGCCTGACCCTGCTTAGCTTCTGAGATTTGATGGGATTGGAGGCCACAGTGGTACAGTTGCAGGCAAGACGTGTTAGCCTGATTTATTTCCTGATGCATATAACATCACATGTTGTTGTTGTTGTTAGGTGCCTTCGAGTCAGTATCCAACTCATAGTGACCCTCTGTACAACAGGGGAAACACTATTCTCAGTGCTTCTCTGCTGTTCATAGGGTTTTCAATGGCAGATTGATTTTTTGCGGGAGGGGGTTGCCAGGTCCTTCTGCCAAGCCTACAGCTTCTGGTGTTCCCAGGCGGTCTCCCATCCAGGTACTAACCAGGCCCGACCCTGCTTAGCTTCCGAAATCTGATGGGATCGGATGCCACAGGGCTATGGCTGCAGGCTATAACATCACATGTTGTTGTTGTTAGGTGCCGTCAAGTTGTGTCCGACTCATAGTGACCCTATAACATCACATAGTACCCCATAAATCCATACAACTATTATTTTTCAAGTACAAATAAAATCTATGAAAAAGAAATACAATTTTAATTCATTAATATTTAGTGCTAACCTACTTTTTCAAACCTCAGGAATATGAAACTTTTAAATTGTAATAATGAACAGAGAACTCTCCATGGTATCTTAGGTACAGCTTTCTGATTGAGTCTGTTATTACATTATACAAGATAATGATCTTCTGGCCCAATTCTGTGTATACTGTGAAGATCTTAGTTCTACTTTGACCTTAGTCTCACTTGAAAATTCAAGTAGGTAAGAGAAGTATATCATGATACTAAGTATCTTATATATAAATGATCATACTGGTACTGTTGATCAGCTTCAGTAAACTTGTGGGGAATAGAAAAGAGGCTAAAAGCATGAAGAGAATCATACCAATTACTACAGTCACATTTTATACCTCTGAAAACTGCATGTTAGCAAATTTGATACCTCTCACTGGAATTTATTGTAACTGATTACCGAACAGGTTAGGACCATTTAGGGCAAATACAGAGATCAGTAAAGAGTCAACATGGGTTCAAGAAGAGCAAGTTATACAACATTAACAATTTCTGTGGTGATGAAGGGTTTAATCTTGACCCATGAGACTAACTTCGACAGAGGCCTCTTGATTTCAGTTATTTTATGAAATTTTCTGATAGGACAAATTTTAATACTAAGGGTGCAAATGTAGTTTCTTGAATTGACATTTACCCAAAGTGACAAATAGGAATAGCTATGATGCCTGCCTCTGGGGAATACAGTTTCAGGCTGCCAGGTCTGTGTTCAACCTTGTTCTCAAAGATGTTTACTTAAAAATAAAATATTTAGATAAACACTACGAAAGTGCATTTATTAAATTTGTGACTAACAAAATGTTCAGAAATGTAACACCTTGAAGGAAAAAACTCAGGATTCAAGAAGATTATGAAATGCTAGATATTATAGTCTAAACCTGGGCGGGGTTTAGATCAGTTGGTAGAGTGCTGCTCTGTGCTCTCTGAGGCCCTGGGTTCGATCCCCAGCACTGCAAAAATGGGAGAAGAATGTGGCAACCCACTCTCAAAACAATCCTGAAACAACCAACCACTGAAAACCCTATGAATAGGAGAGAAGCACTGACAATAGTGTTCATCTGTTGTACATAGGGTCACTATGAGTTGGACCTGAACTGACAACACCTAACAACAACAGTAATAGTCTAAAACTAGAAATAAATAAGGAAATACATTTAATATTTTGTCTTATGTTTGTCAGGTGTCCTCAAGTCAGATCCAACTCATAGCAACCGTCCAAATAACAGAACAAAACACTACCTGACACTGCCATACACACAATCTTTTTTTTTTTTATGTTTGAGCCCACTGTTGCAGTCACTGTATTTATTCTTATTTTGAGTTGTACTACATCAGCAAATAGAGGTCCCAGGGGCTCTACTCCATTAAAAACCAGCAATAGAAACTGTTTATATATTAAATGGGTAGACCTATATACTGTAGTTGGGAGAAGGACCTGGCAACCCCCTCCCAAAAATCAATCTGCCATTGAAAACCCTATGAACAGCAGAGAAGCACTGACAATAGTGTTTCCCCTGTTGTACAGAGGGTCGCTATGAGTCGGATACCAACTTGACGCCACCTAACAACAACAATATACTGTAGTTAGAGAATTAGCTCAATTTGAATGTATAATGTGCCATTAAAGTAGTCAAAGGTAACAAAATAATCAAAATATAAATTAACTTTAGGCAAAATTCAAAGAAATGTAGTTTCTAGAACAAATGGGAAGGGTCCAAATGATAGAACATGTGGTGTTTCATAATCAATTGAGTCTACTCCTCTTTAAAGAAAGATTGGTAGAGTTTTCTAATCCAGTTGAATTTGTCAGTAGGATCCAGGATTGAGCTAGTCCTCTGGCTCCAGAGATGCTTAAGAAAGTTTGCCTTTGTTTTTAGATATTATAAGAACTACTATTGGAGATAAAGTTGAGTTTTTATAGCCATATTTTATAGCCATAAAATATCTAGATCTAGTAAAATGGAACACATTGTTTGTCTCTAAATGCCCTTCTTCTTTCCTTTCCCTTATCTCTTTCATAAATTTTTACTGAGTGTTTACTATTATGTACAGTTGTACTGGCATTTGAGATACAAAAATCAATTTAAAAGCCACTCTCTTTGGGTTCTTATAATCTCATATACACTTCACATGGTTCATTAAGTAATGCTTCACTTCCTTGTTTATGCTCAAATTATTTCAACTTATTTTATAAATGCTTGGTTGCAAAACACACTAACACAGACATATTTCTCCTTATCTATGATTTATTCATATTTATTGTAGTGATTTGTGAATTTAAGCAGGTTTCTGTAGTGGAGCCAAAGTTAAATATATATAAGGTTGTTTATATATATATATGTATATATGTTTATATAAAATTACTTTCATGACTAGTTTTGCTCATGATTTTATAAATGAGTCATGCTATTGTTGTTGTTGTTGTTAGGTGCTGCCAAGTCTGATCTGACTCAGAGTGGCAACCTTCATAGGGTTTTCAATGGCTGATTTTTTCAGGATTGTGCCGCTATGTCTTTCTCCCAACTCCCTGGCATCTGATCCTGCCTGATCTTGGAAGCAAAGTAGGGTTGGCCTGATTAGTTCTTAGATGGGAGACCACCTGGGAATATCAGGTGCTGCAGGCTAGGGAGAAGGACCAGGCAATCCACTCCTGAAACAATCTGTCACTGAAAACCCTATGAATAGCAGAGAAGCACTGACAATAGTGCCTGGCAGGGCACAGTGTCCGGGCATGTTTTGTTCTGTTGTATACAGAGTTGCTATGAGTTGGACCTGACTCGACAGCATCTAACAACAAACACCAAAGTATCCTAAAACTATTTGGACAGCTGTACTTAATACACATCTGAAGATACTGTTTTATTTAGTATGTTTTCAATCTACAGAGAAATATTTTTCTATATGTGCATAATGAAAATGCATTAACTTATTTTCAGTTTGTATTATTTTATTTGTAACCTTAGACTATAGGGCATTCATTTATTTGTCCAACAGAAATGTGTTTAAAGCCTATCATATACCATGAATTATACTGGATAATGATAATGAAATAATCCCTCTATCTAAAAAGGCTGTAGATTAATGGGAGGGATATAAACAAGTATAAATTACACTGCAGAAAATGTGCTATAATAAGAAAAGATGGTATTCTATGACAGCAAGAAAAATTATTAATATCTGGGGGCTTGAGAAGGCTTTACTGAGGAAATGATATCTAAATTAAGTTCTTACGAAAAAGAAAAATGAAAGAGATGAAGATTAAACACTCTTAGCAGATGTAACTCGAGATTTCACTTCAGGTAATGAAGAACTACTAACTTCAGATCAAACCTCTTGCTGAAAACCTAAAAAAGCTGGATAACATAAAAAAATCATATTCTCTAAAAGCATCAAAGAGCTAATAAGGTAGTGAGATATTACTGAGATAAAATATAAACAAAAGAGATAGTCCAAAATGTGAGGCTTGCGGTCAAAGCTGGTTTTTCTTGGAACAGGTGTGCTAATTCTGACTTTTGCAACCCTGAGAAGCACATGATTCAAAATGCAAGCCTAGTTATCTGCAAGGGTGGACTATGACAAATCATTCCTAACTTTAAGTTGAGAGCATGAAAGGCTTCCCCCTTAAGACAAGGTGCACTGAAAATAAAGAACCCCTTGCAGGAATTCTCATTTTAGTTTTACTCTGTATTCTGGGTAGTTTACTATACCTCAGGCCTAGAGTTGTGTTGAGGAGGTTCAAAGTACCTACTAATAGAAATGAAACCTGGTCTGAGTCAGAAACCATCATCTTAAGTCTCTATTATTCTTATAAAGTGTTTTTATTTAAATACAAAATGCCTAGTATAGGGTAATGACCAGGTATCAAAGAAAACAAGGCATTAACACTGAGATCCAATAGAAACCACAGAAACATTCAGTGAAAATATTCAAATATTATAATTACCAGATGCAGATTATTAAACAACTATGCTTATTATGTTCCATGAAATCAAAGTCAAGCAACAAAACTTGAGGTTTAAAATTTCAAAAAGGAACTAAAAGCCTGAAAATGATGTGGCAAGTTTGAAAAATTAAAAGCACAAATAGAAATTCTATAAGTAAAAACAATGAAATTAAGAAAAGGATTAACAGAAGACTAAAGAGTGAATAGCCTGCAGCCATACCACTGTGGCATCCGATCTTGTCAGATCTTGGAAGCTAGGCAGGATCAGGCATAGTTAGTACTTCGATGGGAGACTGCCTGGCAATACTAGGTGCTGTAAGCAACCCACCTGTAGGCAACCCACTCCCCCCAAAACAATCAGCCATTGAAAACCGTATGGAAAGCCGGGCGCGGTAGCGCACGCCTGTAATTCCAGCAGCTTGGGAGGCGGAGGAAGGAGGATCGCAAGTTCGAGACCAGAGGCAATCTGTGTAATTTAGCGAAACCCTGTCTCAAAAAAATGGGCTGAGGGTGCAGCTCAGTGGTCCAGCACTTGCAAAGCATGCAAGCGCAAGGCCCTGAGTTCAAACCTCCAGTACTGCAAAACAAACAAACAAACAAAAAAACCATATGAATAGCAGAGAAGCACTGACAATACTGTTTCATCTGTTGTACATATCGTCACTATGAATCAGACACCAACTCAACATCACCTAACAATAACAAGAGTGAATTAACTAAAAATAGGCTAGAAGAACCTACTAAAAATATAGCACAGTGGGCAAGGTGCACTGTAATCCCAGAGATTTGGGAAGCAGAGGCAAGAGGATCACAAGTTCAAGGCCAGAGGCAGCCTCTATAATTTAGGGAGACCCTGTCTCAAGATAAAAAAATTTAAAAAGCCTGGGCGCAGTAGCTCACGCCTGTAATCCCAAAGGCTTGGGAGGTGGAGGTGGGAGGATCACAAGTTCAAGACCAGAGACAGTCTGTGTAATTTAGGGAGACCCTGTCTGAAAAAGTAAAAAAAATGGGCTGGGGACCCAGCTCAGTGGTCCAGTACTTGCAAAGTATTCAGGCACGAGGCCCTGGGTTCAACCCCCCTACCCCCATACCGAAAATAAATAAATAAATAAATAAAAATAAAATAAAAGGGGGTTAGGGGAGCAGCTCAGAGGTACCGTGCTTATAGAGAGCATGAGGCCCTGGTCTCAGCTTCCCCAGTATCTCAAATAATAATAATAATAATAATAATGATGATGATGATGATGATGATGATGATGATGATAATGATGAAAGGAAGGAAGGAAGGAAGAAAAGAAAAGAAAAGAACATGATATGGGGACACAAAATGGTGAGGAGAAAAAACAGAGGAGAATGTAAGTGAATAAAGGATCAATTAAAAAGGCTTAATATGCATTTAATTGGTACCCCAATAGAAAAATAGAAGAGAATAGCATAGTGTCAATATGTGGGGAAAAAAGAAACTGAGAAAAAAATACAAAATAACAAGTTTCTGAAATGAAGAATGAAACCAATCTATTTCAATAATCTCAAGAAACCTCAAGTATGATAAATATTTTTTTAAAAACCCACATCTAGGCATACCATCATATAAGAAAAAGACCAAAACAAAGAAGGACTGTCAAAAGGAGTGGCAGAGAAAAAACAGATTACCTTTCAGGACATTACTTACATTGGCAGTTACTCTTTTAAGAGATACAAGAGAAACCAATAGGTAGGGAAATGGCATGTTTGAAATGATATATTCAGTATGGTGTTGGCAAAAATGAATTCCAGTGTAGAATTTTTTTCAAGATTAAGATGATTTTTAAAACATTTTCAAAGAAATAACTGAGGAATACTGTAACCAAGACCTACATGTAAAGGAATGATAATTTACTTCATGGAGAAATAATGATGGGAAATGATCACAAACTGAAGTAGTGGATGCAGAAAAGAATTAAGAGAAAAGAAAGAAAATTGGAATAAGAGAAATATATTTATAGTAGACTTTGATAAGTTAAGGAAACATGTTTTTTAAATCCTTACAGTAACACTAACATAATTAAAGGTGAGTTTACAATTTTCATACTGATCTGTTGTTGTTAGATGCCACTGAGTTGTGTCTGACTCATAGTGACTCTCATAGGGTTTCTAATGGCTGACTCTTTCAGGATTGCTTAGGGAGTGGATTGCCACATCCTTCTCCCATTTTTGTAGTGTTGGAAATCGAACCCAGGACCTCAGAGATTGCATAATGGTGCTCTACCAACTGAGCTAAATCCCAGCCCCTTTCATACTGATAGGATAAAATAAATACAACTATGGAGACTACTGATTCAACCAAAAAGGGGAAAAAGGATAAAAATGAAAGCATAAATTTAGGGCATAGATTTAAATACAAGTACATCAATACTTAAATACATATGAGCAAATGTTTCAAGCAAAGAAAAAGATTTTCAAATTATTTCTAAAGACCAATGTGTACTTACACAATACCTTCCACCTAAAACCTAAAGATATCTAAAACAAAGACTCTAAGTCATTAAAAGTACACAAATGAGCTAGGCATGGTGGTTCACACCTATAATCCCAGCAACCTGGGAGGCAGCTCCAGGAGAATAGCTGGGTTCAAGGTCAGAAGCAGCCTGCAGAAATTAGCAAGACCCTGACTCAAAATAAAAAAAGAAAACTAGGCTGGGGTACAGCCAAGTACCACAAAAAAAGAAAAGAAGGAAGAAACGAAAGAAAGACAAAGGAAGGAAGGAAGGAAGGAAGGAAGGAAGGAAAAAAAAAAGTACAAGAAGGTATAAAAATTTACCCCATAACTAATAGACAAAATGGACTTTAAAGGCAAAAGTTATTTCCAAAGATCACTTCAAAATAGCAAAATGATAAAAAATAACTTCAAAATGACAAATTTAAAATTGTATGGACAATTTAAGATGTCCTCAAAATGATAAAAGAAGGTGTCAACACAATATGAAGAAATAAACTTTATAATCCTTTGAAAGTTTTAGTGCATCTACATTGACTCAGTAACTGAAGGAAGTACACAAAAAATCAGTAAAAATATAGGCAATACATATATATTATACCAAAAGCAATGTAACATTTGTACAGTGGAAATGGCAAATGCTATATTACTCTGTACCCCACCAACATTTATCAATAAAGGGAAAAAATATATAGGTAAGCTGAACATAATTAATAAACTTGATCTAATGGACATATAGAGAACTATGCATCTCCAAAACACAGAATACAGATTTAAAAAACTATCAGATTTCTTCAAAGTGACCATATATAATCATAAAATATGTCCTGACAAATTTTAAAATGTTGAAATTATGCAGCACATATCCTGTGACCAAAACTCTATTATACTAAAAGTTAGTAACAGATAAATAAAAATATGGTTAGGCAATTTAAGTAATAGATCCTGAAATGCATATATTAGGAAAAAAATATGCTTGTGATGTAATGAACTAAGCATTCATTTCAAGACATGACAAAACAAAACAGCAAAGAAAGTAGAAAATAGGGAAAAATAACAGAAATTAATGAAATAAAAATTCAATCAAAAGGATCAACAAATACAAATATTTGCTTTTTGAAGTGGCTAGTTAATGTTGAAAAACTATAGAGAACATTTTTTAACAAAGATTGGCAAACATAACCAACATCATGAATCCAAAAGGAGCTGTCACTACAAATCTTGCAGGCCTTAAGGATATTAAGATTAAGAACAACTTCATGGAAATAATTCTGAAGGTGAATCAAAACTGGACAAATGTATCTGAAACTTGGCTCAGATGTCTTCATTGAGTTCTACCAAATATTCAAGAAACAACTCCATTAAAAAAGAAAACAAATGCTTTCTGAGAATAGGAAAAGAGTCAAACTGCCCATGTAAGACAGAGCTACTGTTTGAACCAGGTAGCTTGGCATCCAAACCCATGCTTTACCCATAAGAAGAGTGAAAAGACCAGGCACAGAATGGGAAACACATTTAACTGACAAGTACTTAGCATCTAGAATACATAAAGAATGCTTTGATTGTGAAAAATCAGACTAGCCAACAGAAAGTGGGCAAGAGGCTTGAGCAAGGACTTCACATATGAGGATTTTTAACATCAGTGCAATAATCAGGGGAACATAAATGAAAGCCATATGGAGATGCTACTAAACAACCACCAGATTGGTTAAACTAAATTGTATATAAACGTTAAGTGAAAAAAGATGTGGAACAAATATACTATAATTTCAAATACAGCTACTGAGATGTAAACCAGTATTTACACTTTGGGAATCTGAGGAGAATATCTAATGAAGGTGAAAATATACATAACATTTATCTCCTCGACACCTGAGTAGACATAATCTAAAGTTATGTGTGCACATGTACTCCAAGAGACTATGCATAAGAATGACCCTAGAACTATTATTTTGAATTGCTAAAAATGGGAAACAGCCCAGAAGCCCACTAAGAACAGAACATGGCAGGGTGGGGTGCTCATGCCTGTAATCCCAGTGACTCCGGAGACAAAGGCAGGAGGATCCCAAACTTGAGGCCAGAGACTTTGTTCCAAAATGAAAATTACAAAATCTGCAAGGGGTGCAGCCTAGTGGTAGAGGACCTGCAAAGTATGTGTGAGGACTTGGGTTCAACCCCAAGTACTACAAAAAAAAAAAAAAGCTATATTTATATAACAGTGAAAATGAGGCACCTAGAAATATATACTAAAATATGTGTAGTTTAAACTTTACAAACATAACTATGAATAAGAAAAGGAAAACATAGGACTTGGTTCAATAAATTTCAAAAAGAGAAAAAATTAGCATTGTTTGGCAATGTATGTGAATGGGTAAAACTATAAAGAAAAGCGAGGAAATGATCCCCACAAAGTCTGGACAGGGGATAGAGATAAGGAAAGATCATTCAAAAGTGACTACAGCAGTAAATAGACAGGGAACTGCTGGAAAATCAAGTAGATTCAGAAGAGGGTGGGGAACCAGTGACATCATTGCTGATGTCTGATGGATATCAGCTGAAAGTAGAGAATATCAGAAAGATGTCTATATTTTATGGACTGTGCAAAGGCATTTGACTTGGTGGATCATAACAAATTATGGATAACACTTTGAAGAATGGGAATACCAGGGCACCTTAATTTACTCATAAGGACTCTATACATCAATGAGGAGACAGTTGTTCCAATACAACAAGAAAACATTGCCTGGTTTAAAGTTGAGAAAGGTGTGCATCAGGGCTGTATCCTTTCACCGTATCTCTTCAATTTATATGTTGGGCATATAATCCAAGAAGATGGACTTCATGAAGAAGAACGCTGCATCAGGATTAGAGGAAGACTCGTTAACAACCTGCGATGTGCAGATGACACAACTCTACTTGCTGAAAGTGAAGATTTGAAACATTTACTGATGAAGATCACAGAATGTAGCCTTCAGTATGGATTGGGATTCAACATCAACAAAACAAAAATCCTTATAAGTCGGTCAGTATGCAACTTCATACTAAATAGAAAAAAGATTGAGGTTATCCATAATTTTGCTTTCTTTGGTTCTACTATCAACACCCGTGGAAGCAGCAGTCAAGAAATCAAAAGACACAGTGCTCTGGGAAAAGCTGTGACCAAAGATCCCTTAAAAGTATTGAAAAGTAAAGATGTCACATTGAAGATGAAGGTCCGCCTGACTCATGCCATGGTATTTTCAGTCACATCATATGGTTGTGAAAGCTGGAAATTGAACAAGGGAGACAGGAAAAGAATTGATGCTTTTGAATTATGGTGCTGCAGATGACTACTGAATATACCATGGACTGCCAAAAGAACCAACAGATATGTCCTAGAAGAAATGCAATCAGGGGGCTCTTTGGAAGCAAGGATGGCTAGAGTGCATCTTATGTATTTTGGACATGTAGTCAGGAAGCACCAATCCCTGGAGAAGGACATCATGTTTGGGAGAGTGGCAGGTCAACGAAAAAAAGGAAAACCCTCCGCTAGATGGATTGACACAGGATCTTCAACAATGGGCTTAAACATAAACAAGATGGTTTGCCTGGCACAGAATCAGGGAGTGTTTCTTTTTGCTATACATAGGGTCACTATGAGTTGGGCCCAACTCAAGGGCAACTAAAACAACAACAATAAAAAGACATTGGAAGGCTCTGGGATGTTAGCGATGTTTTATTTCTTAACATAGTAGAGGACACATGAAGTTTATTCACTATATAATACACTGTGTTTAAGTCTTTTTTTGTATGTATGTTTTATTTTGCAAAGAAAAAAAAACCAACAAACACCACCACCCAGAAACACTTCCAGTGTCTTAGACAGGGAATAAATATCCAAAGATACAAAAGAAAATGATGGTGTTAAGCCATGTAGGAATTAAAGAGATTCATTATAGCCAGTAAAAGGGTGCCAAAGAGAATTGCAGTTAGGAAATGATAAGGGATGAAGGTAAAGACCCAAAGAGTTTCATAATATTGGCTTTAAAATCCTATTAAACGTTTTTGAATTTTAATTAAGGGGGAGCCATTGCTCCTAAGCAGAATAGTGCCAGAATAAGTTTTGTGTTTGAGACATTTTATTCTGGTGTTTAAGAAAGAACGGATTAAGAAGGAAAAAGGGCATAGGTAAAAGGAATAGTTGGATAGCTATTGTATTTCAGGAGAAAAAGGGTGATTACCTGAACTAGGGAAATGGCAGGGAAGATGGCAAATAATGGATTCCATGGTTATGAAAAGGAAGAAGTTTCAGGACTTTCTGAGTTATAAGATGTAGAAGCAATGAAAACTAAACGAAGCCAAGTAGACAATAGTGTCATGCAGAGATGGGACGGGGAGAAGAATGTAAGTGAAGGGTAGAGAAAATAATGAGTTCCTTCTGGGATTTTAAAGTTTTTGGAGTCTCTGGAACTTTAAAGATGAGATATCCATAAAAGATGCAGGTTTCTCAGTCACTCAGTACATATTTGTTGAGTGTCTGCTGGTCTAGACACTGAGAATATAAGGTTAAAACAATAGAGACCCTGCTCTTATGAATTTTTCATATATCCGAAGCTCAGGTGAAAGCCAGGCTGGAGATAGAGAATTGTAAGCCCTCATTTGCCTTGCAGTTCATATTTTTGGAATATGAAAATGATTAGTGAGTAAAAGTAAATATTTCTATAAAATCAGGGTATGTGATTCAATAAATGGGACAAGTAGCAAATTACAAGAACAGAGTTCCACAGTAGGATAACATAATTAATTTTTAGATCAAGCTAACTTGATTACTGTTCCAAAGTAGGGATTGGAAAATAGAGCAATGAGGACACTACTATGCCACAGAGTTCATGTGCTGATGAAACAATGCATTATAAGAACACCTTGCTCACATCATAATAGGGGCTTGACACAGGTATCTGACTTCAAAATAAGGATAATAAAGCACTTTTAGATATGGTGCGAACAAGCACACTGTTAGCACATACATCACAAATGTGTCTATAGAGTAGCTCACAAAATTGAACAAAGGAAGATCTTATAAATGTGAAGTGTGTTTGGCTTGTGGATTCTTTCTTTTTCTTTTTCTTTTCTCTCTCTCTTTTTTTTTTTTTTTGTGCGGTACTTGGGGTTGAACACAGGACCTCACGCGTACTTTTACAAGTGCTCTAGCACTGGGCTGTACTCCCAGCATTTTTATGATTTTATTTTGAGACAAAATCTCACTAAGTCATTCAGGCTGCCTCTGGCCTCGAACTTGTGATCCTCCTGCATCTCCTTCCCTCCTGAAAAGCTGAGATTGCAGGCATGTGCCACCACGCCCAGCCATTTGTAAATTCATAAGTAAATGTTTCCAGTGATTTGTTATGTTAAATGTGGCTCCATATTAAAAATATTGAAATTAAAATAACATTTTCCTCCAAAGCCTACACATGTAATCTATAATAAATTTTCTTCCAATATAGTTAAAGCTAATACTTGTTAAGTGTTACAGCTTAATTACAGCTCCCAAAGGATACCTTTAACCTTGGAATTGGTGGAAACGTAAGCATACATATTGTCTGATGCTTTACAAAGCAAGAAGGCAAACATAAGGGAACAACTCTCAGGGATTAGAAGGGGTCATGAGATGGTTTCTAGAAAAGGAAGCAATGGAGGGAAAGGAAATCTACAAGTGACTTGCTCCAACATCCCTGAGCTGTGTGATGCAAGTGAGTTGTGCTATGTGACTTTTCCTCTAGCCTGGTACATTCACCTGACTCCATGAGTGTATGTCTTTCTCGGCAGCTCTGTAGTGGGAAATGTGACTACATCACAACCAGTGGGAGGTCATGCTGATGTGGCTGTACTCACTCATAAACACAGGGTTTTGGGGTTGGTTTTATTCGGTATTGAATTGTCTACGGTAAAATGGTCTTAACTGAGCCACCATGATTCATTAGTATTTCCAATATATTTAGTAAGTGTCTCATCTCAACATTTAATATTTCATTGCTGAAACCAGAGATCCTGAAGTTGACCCCCTCCGTTTTGTTTCTATGATGATCAGCCAATCTCACATCATAACTAGGGAGCCTTGGTAGGCACCTATACAAAGAGAAATCTTGATTCTCCTCTGAAAACCTGCTCCTCCCCTAGTCTTTCCATGTCTAAATGGTGTCATCACCAGGTGATCAAGGCTACACATCTCAAGCCATCTTTGAATAGTCTCTTTCTGTTACTCCTCTTGTCTATTTTCCCTCTAAGACACACTCTGAATCGATGTACTTGTCCGCATTGCCACTGTACCACGTTGGCCCATGTCAACATCATGTCTTTCCCAGATCATATTTCACACACTGCCTCCTATAATCAACTCTCTGTGCAGCAACTGGAGAAATCATTTTACCAACTTGCCTAATATTTCCCAATGGCTTCCTGTCACATCTTGCCCCCACTACTTGGGCCAGCCTTATATCAAATGATTCTGTCTTTTTTACAGCTTATAAGCCACATTGGCCTTATTTCTATTCCTGGAACTTGCCAAGCTATTCCCACCCCAGACCTATACAATAGGGATGCTTTGTCTCGGATATTTACATGACTTGTGCCTTCTGGTCATTCAGTTTTCTAGATAGCTACAGGAATTTCCCTGGACACATACTATTAAGTAGCCTCTTTGGGTCATCTGTATACCACCTACTTTATGGCCATTATGGGATTGATTGCCTGGTTATTTATGTAGTCTGCATAAATGTACCAGAATATAAACTGCAGGTTCACAGCAGGTTCTTATCTTATTTTCTCAAACAAGTTCAGGGTCTAAAATAGTGACTGACATGTAATAGGTAACAACTGCTTGTGAAATTAATAAATAACTCCCTCACACACAAAAAAAGTAAGCAAATCCTGTCAATTTTCTTTCCAAAATACTTCCAAAACCTATATACATCTTTTCATTTCAGCTGTTTCTTCTGTAGTCCAAGTTCCCATGATCTCTCTCAGGGGTGATGGCAATGTCTTCTTAATTGGTGTCTTTGCTTTTCTCAGCAGCCAGAGCAGTCTTTAAAAATGTAAGTGAAATCATGTCATCCTTCTATTTAAAACCACCCGTGGCTTTCCATCTCTCTTGGAAACAAATCTCAACACCTAAAATGATCTAGCTTCTGACTGCTGCCAGCTCTGTGAAACCACTCCCTCCTCATCCTATCCCACCTCTCACTTCTGGTTTTTTTATCTTTCACCCAAACTCTACTTGTCAACCAAACTTTGTGGATTTCAGGTTATTTGGCTGTAAAAGTATTCCAGGAAGGCTCCACTAACATTTAATGGTCACATGCTGTGTGGCAGGAGTTATGCTGGGCCTTGGGAACAGGAACGCAAACAGGTACAGTCTTTGAGATCAACAGGTAAACAATTACAGTGCAGTGAAAGCCATGAAGAGGAAAAGCTGAGTGATGGGAAGTCAAAAGGGGCTGAATCTACTGGAGCTTGGGAATGCTCAAAAAAGTCCTCTCTATACTTGTAAATCACTATGGAAATGTAAATTTTGTAAAACAGTACTATTGTTTAAATTTGGAAGATTTATAGATTTATTTTCAGTTAAGCCTGTGCTGCCTTAACATAAACTATAATTAGGCATAAAGAACTGTATGAGTAAACTGAATTTCTAGCTAATACCCAAACCATTTTGTTCCAACTTGCAAATATTTCTAAAATCTAATAATCCATTTTCTTGCTTTTATAAGTATAATAGACCAAACACAATTATTTTCTTTCTTTTTTCTTCCTTTTCTTTTTCCTTTCCCCTTCCTTCCTCCCTCCCTCCCTCCCTTCCTCCCTTCCTTTCTTCCCTCCTTCCTTCCTTTCTTTCTTAGTAGTTTGGGGTTGAACTCAGGGTCTCACACATTTGTAGAGCATTTGTAAATGCTCTACCACTGAGCTGTACCCCTAGCCTATTTAAAAACTTTTTATCTTGAGACTAGGTCTCATTAAGTTACACAGGCTGCCTCTGGCCTCAAACCTGTGATTCTCCTGCCTCTGCCTCCTGAGTTGCTGGGATTACAAGTGTGAGCCACCGGGAGTAATAAAGTGCTCTGGGGTCACATTTCTGCAAATCAAGTTACTGCTATGACCCTGTAATGCAAATGCTGACTAAGTAGGAGATAGAGCATAACATAATATAATGAACCAAAGGCATCCAGGCCCTAGAAATTGCTTTTGTAAAACTCTGTGATGTTAGATTAGTTTTGTATTTTTTTATTCTGTTAAAAAAAAAACCTAATAGTTTAGGGATTAAGGTTAGTTGGTATGATTTTTACTATATTTTTACTATATAAAACTGTTAGTTTTCTAGGGCTGCCATAACAAAATACCACAAACTGAATAGCATACATAAGAAAAATTTATTCTCTCTCAATTCTGGAGAGTAAAAGTCTTAGGTCAAAGTATTGGCAGAGTTAGTTTCTTCTGAGGCTTTTTCCCTGGCATGTAGATGGTTGTGTTGTCTTACCTCCATGTCTTCATATGAGCTCTGCTCTGTGTATCTCTGTGTCCTAATTTCTTCTTCTTATAAAGACACCAGTCATATTGGGTTAGGCACCATCCCCATGACCTTATTTTAAGTTAATGATTTCTTTAGAGTCTCTATTTCAAATTCAATCACATTCTGATATACTGGGTGTTAGGACTCTAACATTTACTTTGGGGGACACATTCAGTCCAAAACAATATGTATATTGATGAAAATTATACATTATACATACTACATATAAATAAGTACACATACACACATATGGGGGAGGGAGAGAGGAGAGTTGAAATATAAATAAGGTGAATCTATGATACTGAACTGAGAGGTTCGGCTGGTTGACATTCTGCTTTTAGAAAGAAATATAGTCTTTCACCCTATATCAATATTTTAATCTATGATGGACCATATATAGGATGAAGTTTCTGTCAAATTCTATCACCTAATAATATCATAGCCATCTTAATTTGTGTCAGGACTCTGTGATGTTCACACAATGATGAAATTAACTAAAGATGTATTTCTCAGAAAGTGTTCTGGTAGTTAAGTGGTACATAATCATAATTAATTCTATCATTGTGCTATTTCAAGGGCATTTCCACTGACATTTATCTCTGCTCCCCTCATTTCATCCTTATCCAGATATACCACTTCTCAGACCAAAATCCACTTACATGAAGAAATTCACATGGTACCTGAATGGGTTGTTAAATGGGCACAGTAAAGAAAATTTCTGAACAAACATTCGTAGTAATTTTGCCTGGTACTACATAATCATGATGATCTCCCCAAAACAGAAAACTGTTTCTCTCTGGATGCTATATTATTTTGTCCTATTTCCTTTATTAAACATTTAAAGCACCATGTAAATATAATCTGTTTTAGTGATGCTAGAAAAATTGGAGTTTCTTCCTGTATACAAAAGCAATAATATTACCACCTCACAGTGTGTTATAAAAAAGTGTGATAATATACTTAAAGCACCAACCTTAACAGAGAGTTTCAGAAATATTAGTAACCACCCTCATCTGGTCTAGTAACTTCAACCCATTGTTGGCACAAACTTGTAGAATGTTCCTACAATGGAGAAGATCATCAGTAGCTTAATTAAAGACTTCTACAGGTCAGAATTGATGTAGAGTAAGCAACAATTCTAAGTATCCAGCTCATTAACCTCAGAGACCTGCATTCGTCACTACCATATGTTGCATAGAAAAAATATGCCATCATATAGTCAATGATGAAGATATCTGTATATTGAAATTGCATAATAGAAATAAATAATATTTTCATACATTGTAGGTATAAAAATCGAATTCAGTGGAAGAGTATATAATTATATATATGTATTTTATGCTAAAAGGAAAAAAATCAGCTCATTTATTCATAGGGAATCAAACATACTATATTGCCTTTGATAGTTTCAACCTTGGCAACATTCTGTTCTTTTAATTCCAGAAACTCCATCACAGCACTATTTTTGCAATGCAACTGGGGTAATTCAAATGTTTGCCAAATACATTTTGATGTAGCTTCATGGCAGTTTTTTGGCCTGTCATTTCCTCCCTGTCATTTCATTAAGTACTATGTTACTTCACGGTATATTAAAAGAGAATCCCAGGTAGCTGCATTTTAAAGAAGTTTAAGGGGAAATCTAAAAGTGGTTATCTTCTCTTTGGATTAGATAAAATATGCAAAATACTTTCCTAAAACATGTAGTCTTTGTTCCTTTCCATAGCCCAAATTATCACTATACAAAAACACATGAAAATACAAAGAAATTGCAGCATTTAGTGGTTCAAATGCAAGTGTGAATAAATTTTGCCTATCTAGGGGCCCCAAGCTTAACATTCCTGCTCCTTAGGGAAGAGAAAGCAGACTCTGCACAGAGGTCTGGTGTTAGAAGTGGTAGCTCTACCCCAGGCTTCCAGGACACAGCATTGGAGAAGGTAAGAGGAGGACTGAGGAAGACTAAAAGGATGTGGGCCTAAGAGAAACAAAGCTATGGTGCTTTAAAAAAAATTCTCCATTTACTTTACAATGACTGCCTCACTCCCTGATTTATCATGGCAAATCTCATTGCCTCTGGGAGTTTAGTTACTAAAAGAGTATTCAGAAGCAAGGCTTGCTTTATAGACAAAAGGACTGGGGAACCACAGCCACATGGTAGAGGTTCAGAGACAAAAATGGAGCTTGTAATGACTTGCAAATCATGCTTCCTATGCTTTTGAACTCTTGACACTTTGCCAAAGGTAACTTTCTTTAAGATTAAGACATTGTTTAAAAAATGCTTTCAATCATTTCCCATTACTGAATTCCTGTTGTTCTAGACTAGGCACTGATGAAGGGGTAGACAGGGTTAACAAAAGAGTCAAATGTAAAGCATGTGCACTTGACAGGTTTGTAAGCACATTAACAATGACTGAAATTTGTGAAGTCTAAGGTTGATATGTCTGCAGCCATAGCACTGTGGCATGGCATCTGATCCCATCAGATCTCAGAAGCTAAGCAGGGTCAGGCCTGGTTAGTACTTGGATAGGAGATCAGGCACAACAGGTGCTATAGGCTTGGGAGAAGGACCCGGAAACTCACTCCCAAAAAATCAGCCATTAAAAACCCTATGAATAACAGACAAGCACTGATAGTAGTGTTTCTCCTGTTGTATTCAGGGTTGCTATGAGTGGGACACTGACTCGAAGGCACCTAACAACAGTAACACAGTTGATATAAAAATGTATAGATTTAAAAAATGGTCTTGATAGGCCATTATGGAAAGTGTCATGAACCAAGGTTATGATCCAGCAATATGTTTGTGTATTCATGTGTGAGTATATGCATGTGTGGGCTTGTATATGTGTGTGTAAGTATGTGTTTGTGTGTGTATATGTGTGAAAGAGTATTAGGGCAGAAAGGGCTGGAGATATGACTCAGTACTTCCCTAGATGTGCAAGGTTCTGGGTTTGATATCAAGCTTCTAAAGTAGGGAGGGGGTGCATGAAGGAGAATATGAGACTGAATTAGGGCAGAGTCAAACTTGGATTGGAAATGAGGTTGAAGGTCTTTTCCTTAAGTAAGAAGGGGAATTATATGAGTTAGGACATGGGGAGAAGGATGTTTACCAAAACAGAGGAGAGGAGAGTAAACATACAGCTAAGAGTAGGTTAAAAACAGTGGACCAGTAGCCAGGGTGATGGATCATAACCCGAGAAGTCCTCATCTTTGAGCAGGGACAAGCCAGTTGGCCAAGTCAGGCAAACAATCATACTTTTCAGAAGTTTCTCTTAATATTCTTGGTATGTTTGCCTATTATTGACTGGAATTTCTGTTTTTGCATTGGTTTGCTAGGCAACCTTACAACTCAGCCTGCAAAAGTTCTAATTTGCTGAGTTAGTTAAGTAAGGTAAAACCACAGTATGGATAAGGACCCTAAAGCTTGGAACACTCATAGTAAAGAAAATAATTGGATTAGAAAGTGAGCAGCATATCCTGAGGAGCAATGAAAGTGTCAACTTGCAGAAAAGCATAACATACTTAATAGCCTTTGGTTTAAAGCTATGCATAGAAAATAAAATTTAACTTTGGAGGTAGGATAGCAGCTCTGTCAAATATGGATATAAACTGAAGGAACTAGTTCCAAACGAAAGTGTAGTAAGAATCCACCATGATGGAAGATCTGAGATTGGGATTGAGAAAGGCCCACGTCATCTTCAGAAACACTGGCACTATGAACTATCATGCTGAGTAAGAAGAATCTAGTGTAAATAAATTCATATGGAGTGGCTTGGGAACTAAGAACTAAAACAAATTAAAGGAATTTTGTTTGAATCCTTGGTTTATGAGTTCTTACCGAGGTATACCCTTCACAGTTTCACATCTTCCTGGATCCACAACCACTGTAATATGTGATTTTTACATAGGACTCTGGAAAAACTTATATTCCTAGAAAGTCTAATAGGTGTCATTTTAGCATACTTCCATAAAGACCAGGGTTGAAATATAATGACAATCATAATCTAGAAATATTAAGATAATATATTTTAATCCTTAGGAATTTCTAGTTTCTAATATCTCAGGGGCCTCTATTAAAGACCCTGGCTAACTTGACCACAAAGGTGCAGAGAATGCAGGATAGATGCAATGTAAGAGAAACTTTTGCCCATGGAAATGGAGGAAATCTGCATTTCTAGCTACAGAACACTGGAAATAAAAGAGGCATTGAAGAAGAATGAGGAAGCCAGACAAGAAGGATCTTATTCCCATATAAAACCAAGATCTACCTTAGATAGGGCCTGTTTACATGCAGAAATGATCAGATAAATATTAAGACACAAAAGCCTATCAGGGTATTGCTTAATGACACCTAGGGAAAAGGCAGGTCTTTTCTATAAAAGAAAGATATCACAATTTTAGAGCATTTGTGAAGGGATGGGGGTAGGTGCAAAGGACTGAACCAGCTCCATATGTCCTTCCCTCTCCTCCCCCAGTGTTGCTAAGTCCTGCAGATGATACAGAAGTTCCTGCACCCTCTAGGTTGGTACAAGGGTGATAAGAGGACAGAAGAGACCTGGAGTTAAGACCAATGGATGGTTGGGACCTGAGAAGGAGAATGGAATTCATGACCAGGGGGACAGGGTAGGAAGTAAAAGACCAGACAGGATGAGCTCATCACTGTCTACACTAAAGGCTAAGCCTACAACTGAGATCAACAGATTTACCGATGTTTCCTCCCCCCATCAACATAAAGTAAGGTAAGAAAGTCAAGAAGATGATGTGAAGGAAGGAAATATAAAACATCAAACATTTATCCAAAACATATTGTTGTTGTTGTTGTTGTTAGGTGCTGTGGAGTCGGTATCCGACTCATAGCGACCCTCATAGGGTTTTCAATGGCTGACTGTTTCGGGATTGCCTTGGGAGTGGATTGCCAGGCCCTTCTCCCATTTTTGCGGTGCTGGGAATTGAACTTGGGACCTCAGAGACTGCAGTGCAGTGCTCTATCAACTGAGCTAAATCCCAGCCGCATCCAAAACATATAGACTTGATCAAATAAGACTAAGTTTTCTGAAAGAAAATATTTTAAAAATTATTTTATGTATTTTTAATTGGCACATAAAAATATACATATTTACAGGGTACTGTGTGATGTTTCAATACATCTACACATTCTGCAATGTTCAAGTCAAGGTAAGTCATACCTATCTCCTCAAATATTTATCAACTCTTATGGTGAACATTCAGAATTCCTTCTTCTAGTTCTCTTGGAATATACAGGACATGATCATTACCTATAGTCACCCTCCTTTGCAACAGAACACCACAAAAGAGACCATTTAGACACTAATGATCAAAAACCAGATGAGTTGTGGCATGATATCACAGACATCATTCATGAGGAAAGTAAAAGGTTATTAGAAAGAAAGGAAAAAAGAAAAGACCAAATTACATGTCAAAAGAGACTCTGAAATTTGTCCTTGAACATTGAGTAGCTAAAGCAAAAGGAAGACATGATGAAGTTAAAGTATTAAATGGATTTCTTTTTAATTTTAATTAATAAATGTTGGTAGGGTACAGAGTAGTAAGTCTTTTGCTCTATCCATTATGCAACTGTTATATCACTACTGCTTACATATTCATCAACTTACATATTTTAAAGAACCATTTAACAAAAGAGAAAGAAGAGAAAAAATTGAGAATTTTAATTAATATATAATAAATATTGTATGTAGTCATGGGTTATATTCCATTGATTTTTTTTCCTTTCCCCTACTTTTCCCATGTGTTCATATAGTTGCATCATGCATCTTGAGATTTTCCTTTCTCCCTATACCCACCTATGTTACTTCCTCTCATCTTCTCTCCTATCCCAACCTCCACTCCCACCTGCTAATTCCCTCCCCTTTCTTTCCACTTTACTTATGTTTTCCCTTCTTAGATAAATATGATCATTTTTATAAATCTGTACATGTATAGTTTTCCTTTAAGTTATACTCATCTCCTACATATAAGTGAGAACATATGGTATTTCTCTTCATTGGACTGGGTTTGTTTACTTAAAATGATGCTCTCCAATCCCATCCATTTTGTGGCAAATGACATAATATCATTCTTTCTTATTGCTGAGTAATATGTGAGTGTGTATATATGCCACAATTTTTCAATCCACTCCTCTGTTGATGAACTTCTTGGTGGATTCTGTACCCTTGCAACATGAAGAGTGTTCTATTAAATCTGGAAGTGCAGGTGTCCCTGTAGTATGATGACTTATCTTCCTTTGGGTATATTCCCAGGAGTAGTATAGCTGGGTTGTATCATAGTTTAGTCTTAGATTTCAAGGTATCTCCATATTGATTTCCAAAGGGGTTGAACTAATTTATAGTCCTACCAGCAATGTAAAAGGGTTCCTTTTTCTCTGCATCCTTGCTACTAAAAGCAATTTATAGATTTAATGAATTCTCCATCTAAAGTCTAATTAAAGACTTTGTAGAAATAGAAAAAAGTATCCTAAAATTCATATGGAAGTACAAAAGACCATGTATAGACAAAACAATGTAAAGCTGCAAAAACAATGCAGGAGGTATCATGATACCTGACTTCAAACTATACAGCACCATAGTGACAAAACCAGCTTGGTACTGGCAAAAAAATATGCTTGAAGATGAATGGGACAGAACTGAAGATCTAGACACACCCCTATGCAACTATAGACACCTGACTTTTTACAAAAGAGCTAAAGATATTCAATAGAGAAAAGAGCCTGTTCAACAAATGGTGCAAGGAAAACTGGGTATCCATGTACAGAAGACCGAAAATGGGCACATATCTCTCAATCTTTATGAGGGTAAACTCAAAATGGACCAGAGACCTCAACATAAAAACAGAAACCCTAAAGCCCCTGGAAGAAAAGATAGGGAATATGCTCCAATACAAGGGATAGGCAAATATTTTCTCAACAAGACTCCAATTGCCCAGGAAATTGTACCAAAAATCAACAAATGGGATTATATGAAGCTAAAAAGCTTCTGGGCACCAAAGGAAAGAATCAACAGAGTGAAGGTAGAGCCCAGAGCATGAGAAAAAAAAAATTTGCATCCTACACATCTGACAGAGGTTTAATTTCTAAAATATACAAAGAACTTAAGAAATCAAATCCAAATAACCAGATAAATAAGTGGGCAAGGAAACTGAACAAATAGTTCTCAAATGAACAAGTACAAATGACAATAAGCACATGAAAAAAATGCTCAATATTCCTAACCATTGTTGTTGCTGTTAGGTGCTATGGAGTTGGTGTCTGACTCATAGTGACCCTATGTACAATAGACCAAACACTATTATCAGTGCTTCTCTACGATACACAGGGTTTTCAATGGATGATTTTGGAGGGGAGTAGGTTGCCAGGTCCTTCTTCCAAGCCTATAGCACCTGGTGTTCCTAGGCGGTCTCCCATCCAAGTACTAACCAGAATGAACACTGCTTAGTTTCTGAGATTGGATAGGATCAGATGCCACGTTGGTACAGCTGGAAGTTCCTAGCTTTTGTTGTTGTTGTTGTTAGGTGCCATCGAGTCTGCATCTGACTTATAGCAACCCTGTGTACAACAGGCTAAACACTATTGTCAGTGCTTTTCTGCTGTTCATAGGGTTTTCAATGGCAGATTGATTTTTGGGAGTGGGTTGCTGGGACCATCTCCCAAGCCCACAGCACCTAGTGTTCCCAGGTGGTCTCCCATCCAAGTACTAACCAGGCCCAACCCTGTTTAGCTTCCGAGATCTGATGGGATAGGATGTCACAGGGCTATGGCTGCAGGCTCCTAGTTATTTGGGAAATGAAAATCAAAACAACACTGAGATTCCATCTCACCACAGTAATAATGGTCAAGATAACAAAACAAGTAAACAAAAGATTTCAAATGGAAGCTTGAGAAGACAAAATCAAATATTATAATGACATATTCAAAGAGCTAGGGATAGAAAACCAAAAGGGGAGAACATGCTCTATTTTGTTGTTGTTGTTGTGTGGTGTCAAGTCGGCATCCAACTCATAGCGACCCTCATAGGGTTTTCAATGGCTGACTGTTTTGGGATTGCCTTGGGAGTGGATTGCCTGGTCCTTCTCCCATTTTTGAAGTGCTGGAAATTGAACTTGGAACCTCAGAGACTGCAGTGCAGTGCTCTACCCACTGAGCTAAATCCCAGGCTTAAAGAACTGATGAAAAAAATTCAAGCCTCAGCTGGCAATAGTGAAGGATTCTACAAGGAAAATATTAAACAGGACAGGAAACATCAAAAGAAGATGGAAGGACAACATAGTCATTATACCAAAAAGAATTGGTGGATGACCAATCATTTCAAGGGGCTGCATATCAACAGGACACAATGCTACTGAAGGAAGAAGTAGAAGCTGCCTTGAAGGAATTGGTGAATCACCAGGCTCCAGGAATTGTTGGAATGCCAATTAAGATGTTTCAACCAAAAAATGCAGCACTGGAGGTACTCAGTTGTTTATGCCAAAAGATTTGGAAAACAGCTACCTGGCCAATTGACTGGAAGAGATCCATATTTTTGCCTATTCCCAAGAAAAGGGAGCCAAGTGAATGTGGAAATCATCAATCAATATCATTAACATCTCATACAAGTAAAATTTTGCTAAAATACTCAAAAGTAACATTGGTAATATATTAACAGGGAACTGCTACAAAATCAAGCTGGTTGCAGAAGGAAGTGTGTACCCAGGGACATCATTGCTGATGTCAGATGGATATTAGCCCAAAGCAAAGAATAACACAAAGACGTCTATCTATCTATGTTTTATTGACTATGCAAAGGCATTTGATTTAGTGGATCACAAAAACTTATGGATAACATTATGAAGAATGAGAATACTAGAGCATTGAATTGTACTCACGAGGAATCTGTACGTGGATCAGGAGGCAGTCATTCAATCAGAACAAGGAAACACTGCCTGGTTTAAAGTCAAGAAAGGTTTCCATCTGCACTTTATCCTTTCTCTGTACATCTTCAATCTCTATGCTAAGGAAATAATGTAAGAAGCTGGACTTTATGAAGAAGAATGCAGCATCTTGATTGGAGGAAGATTCATTCATAACCTGTGGTATACAGATGAAACAACTCTGCTTGCTGAAAGTAAAGGGGATTTGAAACATTTACTGATGAAAATCAATGAACACAGCCTTCAGTATGGATTGTATCTCAACAACAACAAAACAAAAATTCTCACAATTGGGTCAGTATGCAACTTCACAATAAATGGAGAAAAGATTGAGGTTGCCCAAGATTTTGCTTCACTTGGTTCTATAATCCACACCCACGGAAGCAGCGGTCAAGAAGTCAAAAGACACATTACACTGGGAAAAGCTATTACAAAAGACTTCTTTAAAGTGTTGAAAAGTAAAAATGTCACATTGAAGACAAAGGTGCACCTACTTGTGCAATGGTATTTTCAGTTGCATTACATGGTTGTGAAAGCTGGACATTGAATAAGGGAGACAGAAGAATGGATGCTTTTGAATTATCATGCTGGAGATGAATACTGAATATTCCATGGACTGCCAAAAGAACTAACAGATCTATCCTAGAAGAAGTTCAACCAGGGTGCTCCTTGGAAGCAAGCATGTCTAGACTGTGTCTTATGTATTTTGGACATGTAGTCAGGAGGGACCAGTCCCTAGAGAAGGACATCATGTTTTGGAGAGTGCTGGGTCAACAGAAAAAAGGAAGACCCTCAAATAAATGGATTGACACAGTGGCTGAAACAATAGGCTTAAACATAGAAAAATCATAGGCATGCACAGTGTTGGGGAGTGTTTCATTCTGTTGTACACAGGGTCACTATGAGGTAGACCTGAATTGACAGCACATAATAGCAGCAATAATAACATTATAATCTTTGGGGAGCATTGTTATATATGTGATCTGTCACTAAGATGTTATGTGGTGCAAGACTGTATTCTAACCCACATATAAAAACATTATTATAATTATTTCTGAATCTGTCCATGTATCTATATATCTAACTAAACATGAGTTTAATCTGATGTCTATGATCCTAATGATGTCCACATTGTTCATTATAGCCCTGCTTATCTGTAACCTCACCTTTTGACAGGAGAAATCTGGCTTCCAACATTATCATTCACTCACTCACTTATTAATCCATGTATACATGGAAAGCAGACTCACAGCTATTAAGTGATACCCCCATGAGAAATAACTTTACCAGTTATAGTTGTTTATATCTAGTCCCCTAAATCAAATCATAATTTTGTAAAGTTACCTACATCAGTGTCTTTTTTCCTCTACTTCTATTGTCATTTCTTATCATTCCAAAATGCACTTTCTCTTAGCTAGACAGTGTTCTATAAAATGAGCATGCTAAAACAAATTTAATATTTCCTTAGGATGTTACTTTGAGTTGCCTCAATCATTATTCTAAGTCCCTCACATCTGTCCAAACACAAACAAACTTAGATTAGGTAACAGACTACCCATAATAATAAAATTTTAGAATACAAAGAACTTTGGGTATGATTTAGTCTATCCTTGCAAAAAATTCTAGACTCCTCCTTCTCTGGTATATATTTTCTCCAGAAACAATGAACTCATTATTTCCCAAAGAGCAGAGTCCTTCTTTGATGAGCTATGTCATTTAGAACTTCTTTATTTCCAGTGTCTCCTGGTAAAATGCTGGGGTTTTGTTGTGGTTGTTATCACCATTTAGGACATCAACTGTAATCTTAATTTTCAACCTTAAAAAATGTATTTTAAAGAAATTAAGTCCTTGAAAACCTTGAAGATAAACCAAACAAGAAAAACATCAGTTGGCTTTTCATATGTGAACTTAAGTGAAGCCTCTGTTAATACATCACAGTTTATGGACATCTTAAACTATACATTATACATCTTTTTTCGTGACTAATTCCTATAATTGAGAGAAAATTATATACAATTACATCCAGCTAAACTTCATGGAATGTTTTCATTATTACTACTGGCTCACAAGAACTGTTACCTCAATACATACAGCCATCAGCAAATTCTTATAGTTTGAATTTTATTAATTTTTTAAATAACAACAACAAAAGAATATAGAGAGGCAATGTGATATAGTAAAAAGAGTATTAGACTGGGATTCAGTAGCTCTGAATGTTCATTGCCACAGGGACATTAATTAACTTTATGATGGTGGGCAAGACACTTTATTTCAGTTCTTTGTCAATAATACAATGGTATTAGAACATAAAAAGCTAACTCCAAGGGTTCTTGAATATTATGTCTTTTCTTAAATTAGTATTTTAATTATACATGTTGATGAGTTTGTTATTATTGTTTCATGCTATTGAGTCAGGTCTGATTCACAGTGACCCTATATACTACCAAATGAAACGCTACTCTAAGCAGGTCTGCCACTATTGTTAATGATTCTGTTATTCATAGGGTTTTCAATAGTTGATTGTTTCGGGAGTGGGCTGCTGGGTCCTTCTCCCAAGTCTACAGCATCTGGTATTCCCAGACAGTCTCCCATCCAAGATCTAACCGGGCCCAACCCTGCCTAGCTTCCAAGATCTGATGGGATTGGATGCCAGGGTTGCATGGCTATGGTTATTAATGGGGTATATGTTGATAATACATTTCATATATAAATGATGCAATTATCAAGTCAGGATAATTTACACTTGCATATCCTTAAACATTTTACAGAACAAAGTAAAAAATGGAATTTTTAAATTAGTATTTTATTTATATGTTAGTGGAATATAGAGTGATAAGTTGAGAGATATATTCATTGTGAACTATCAAATGAGGATTGCTTACATTTCCATTTCCTTAAAGTTTTATGGCACCTAACAACAACAATTTACAGAGAAAAATAAACAAAATAAGCAAGAATTTTAATGATAATTATATGCAACCATAAGTTCTATCATGATTGCTTTTGTATTTTCAGAATCATATCGTATCCTGTATTTTGTGTTTTGTCACTCCCTTTTTGTTCCTCCCACCTCTCCCTCTTTCTCCAACCCACCATCCCTCTTACTTGTACCTTTCCCTTTCATACTGGGTCTATATATATTTTCCAATCTTAGATAAGCGTGATTGCACACACACATATGTATGTGTGTACAATGTACATGTATGTATGCATGTATGTATAATTTTTTCCCTTTGAGGTAGATTTAGCTCCTGCATCTGAGAGTGAATATGTAGTATTTCTCTCTTTGGGCCTGGGTTATTTCACTTAAATGAAGCTCTCCAGTTCTATCCATTTTGCTGCAAATAGCATAATTTTATTATTCTTTACTGCTGAATAATATTCCATTGTGTGTGTACATAACTATATGTGCATGTTTGTGTGTATGTGTATATGTGTGTATCATATCACATCACCTTTTTTAGTCCAATCATCTGTTGATAGACATTTGGTTTGATTCCATACCCTAGCAATTGTGAAGAATGCTGTAATAAACATGGAAATGCAGGTTTCTCTGTAGTTGATAACTTATTTTCCTAGAAGTGGTATACTTGGATCATATGGTAGTTCTATTTTCAGTTTTCTGAATTGCAGTGCTGGAGGCAAATATTGAATATACCATAGCCTGCTAAAAGAACCAACAGATCCATCCTAGAGGAAGGGCAACCAGAGTGCTCCTTGGAAGCAAGGATGGCTACACTGCATCTAATATAGCTTGGACATAATGTTACGAGGGACCAATCCCTGGAGAAAGAAATGATAATTGGGACAGTGGCAGGTCAGCAAAAAAAAAAAAGAAGGCCTTCTACTACATGGATTGACACAGTACAACAATAGGCTTAAACATAAAAATGATCTTGTGCATGACACAGTGTCAATGCTGTTTTGTGCATACAAAACACAGTGTTTCGTTCTGTTGCACATAGGCTTGCTATGATTTGGTACTAACTCAAGGGCACCTAATAACAACAATAATGTACTTCCATACTTATTTCCATAGTGGCTGAACTAATTTACAGTCCCATCAGCAGTGCAAAAGGGTTCCTTTATCTCTCACCAGCATTTGTTGTTGTTTGTTTTGTTAATGTTGATCATTCTTACTGGAGTGAGATGGAATCTCAGTGTTGTTTTGATTTGCCTTTCCCTGATGGCTAGGAATATTGAACATTTTTTCATATGTTTATCGGACATTTGTACATTTTCTTTTGAGAACTGTCTGTTCAATTCCATTGCCCATTTGTTTATTGAATTATTTGTTACCTTGGTGCTTAATTTCTTCAGTTCCTTGTATATGCTAGAAATTAGTCTTCTGTCAGATATGCAGGATGCAAAGATTTTTTTTCCTATTCTGTGGGCTCTCACTTTATTGTTTCCTTTGCTGTACAAAAGCTTTTTAGTTTTATGTAATTCCATCTGTCAATTCTTGGCGCAGTTTTTGGGATAATGGAGTCTTGTTAGGGAATGTATTCTCTATCTTTTCTTATAGTAGTTTCAAAGTTTCTGGTTTTATGTTGAGGTCTCTGATTCCTTTTGGGCTGATTTTCATATAGATTGAGAGATATGGATCTACTTTCATTTTTCTGCATATGGATATCCAATTTTCCCAGCACCATTTTTCAAAAAGGCTATCTTTTCTCCAGTGTGCACCATTGGGCCTTTTGTCAAAAATCAAGTAGCTGTAGTTGTGTGGGTCTTACAGTCTTTTCCACTGACTTTCATGCCTGTTTTTTGTGCCAGTTGTTATCGTTGTTAGGTACCATCTAGTTGTGTCCAACTCATAGCAACCCTCATAGGGTTTTCAAAGGCCAATTGTTTAGAGATTGCCTTGGGAGTGGATTGCCACATCCTTCTCCCATTTTTACTAGTGCTAGAAATTGAACTCGGGACCTCAGAGACTGCAGAGCAGTGCTCTACCAACTGAGCTAAATCCCAGTGTCAAGCTGTTTATGCCACTATGTTCCTGTAGTATAGTTTGAAGTCAGGTATTGTGATGCCTCCTGCATTGTTTTTGCTGCTTAGGATTGTCTTGGCTATACACAGTCCTTTCTGTTTCCATATGAATTTTAGCATTGTTTTTTCTATATCTGTGAAATATATCACTGGAATTTTGATGGGGATTTCATTGAATCTGTAGATTTCTATTGGTAGTATACTCATTTTTATAATATTAATTATTCTGACCCATGGGCAAGGGAGGTCTTTACATTTTCTAGTATCTTCTGAAGTTTATCTCTTTAGTGTTTTGAAGTTTGCATTATAGATGTCTTTAAGATCTTTGGTTAGGTTGATTCCTAAATATTTAATTTTTGATGGGCTATTGTGAATGGGATTTTTGGACTAATTTCTTTCTCTTCCTCTTCATTATTGGTTTAAAGCAATGTTTCTGAGTTTTGAGTGTAAATTGTGTACTTTGTACAATTTACCCTGGTACTTTGTTGAAGGAGCTAATTAGCTCTAAGAGTTTTATCAATTGTGTTTTTAGGGTACTTTAAGTAAAAAACCATGTCATCTGCAAACAGGGATAGCTTGACCTCTTTGTTCCATATTTAAACCCCTTTTATTTCTTTCTTTTGCCCAATTGCTCTGGCTAGGACTTCAATAACTATATTGAATGAGAGGAAAAAGTGCACATCTTGGTCTTTTCCTAATGTTAGAGGGAATGCTTTCAATTTTTCCCCACTTAATATAATGTTGGCTATCAGTTTGTCATATACCACCTTTATGATGTTGATGTCCCTCTTATACCTAGTTTCTTCAAGGTTTTTATCATGAAGGGATGTTGAACTTTATTGAATGCTTTTTCAGCATCAGTTGAGATGATTATGTGATTTCTGCCTACAGATCCCTTGATTTGTTGAATGATTTGTGTATCTTGAACCAGATTTACATCTGTGGAAAGAAACCCACCTAGTCATGGTGTATGATCATTTTTATATGTTGCTGTATTTAGTTTGCAAGAATTTTATTAAGGATTTTTGCATCAATGTTCATCAGGGAGATTGATCATTACTTTTCACTTTTTGCTGTGACATTGTCTGGTTTTGGTGTCAGAGTAATACTGGCTTGGTAGAATGAATTTGGAAGTATACCTTCCCTTTCTATTTTATGGAATAATTTAGGAGGATAGGTATTAATTCTTCTTTAAAGATTTGATAAAATTCAGTTGTGAAACTATCAGAACCTGGGTTTTTTGTTTGTTTGTTTTTTGTTTTGGTTTTGTTTTTGTTTTTGCTGAGAAGTTCCTTATTATTGTCTCAAGTACATTGCTTGTTATAAGTCTGTTTAATTTATTTATATCTTCAGGATTTAATTTTGGTAGGTAATAAGTGTTAAGGAACATCCATTTCTCCTATATTTTCCTTTTTGTGAGCACAAATTCTCAAAGTAGATGCTAATGATCTGTACTTCATTAGTATCAGTTGTTATGACCCCTTTCCATCTCTAATTTTATTAATTTGTTATCAATTTTATATTTTCAAAGAACCAACTCTTAGTTTCATTAATTTTTTGTATTGTTCTTTTAATCTCTATTTTGTTAGCCTATGCTTTGATATTGATTCTTTGTGCATGCTAGCTTTGTGGTTGGCTTGCTCCTGTTTTTTCTAGTGCCTTAAGGTGCATCATTAATTTATTTAATTGACCCTTCTCTATCTTTTTAATTTAGGCATTCTGGGCTATGAACTTCAATTGTAGAACTGCTTTTGTTGTATCCCATAGATTTTAGTAGGTTGTGTTTTTATTTTCATTTGATTGAAGGAAATTTTTAATTTCTTTTCCCATTTCTTTGATGACCCACTGATTATTCAGAAGTGTCACTTAATCTCTATGTATTTGTAACATTTTTGCAGTTTTCCTTGCTATTGACTTCCAGTTTTATTTCTTTTTCATTGTGATCAGAGAAGGTGAAAAGAATGATGTCATTTTTTTTTTTTTTTTTTGTATTTGTTGAGACCATCCTTGTGGACTAAAATTTGGTCAAAATAGACCAAAATAGATGTTTTGCATAGTTTTGTTGGTTGTTTCTCTATTGGGTTTGGATGTTGCTGGTTCTTCACTTTGTCCTCTGTTCATGTTAGGGTTTTGCTGGTTTATTAAGTTGGATATCCTTGCTTCTGTGTTCATGGGTTCCTCTCATGGATTTTATTTATACCTGTGGTATTGTATTTGGGATGGTCTTTCTTCTTCTATATGTAATATTTCTTTAATCAACCTTTGCAATCTTGGTGTTCAAGAATTGCTTAAGCTTGTGTTTATCATGGAAAGTCTTCATTTCTTCATGTATTTTCAGGAAAAATTTTGCTGGATATAGTATTCTTGGTTGGCAGTTGTTTTCAGCATGAGTCCATATTTTCTTTGCTTTTAGGGTTGCTATTTAGAAGTCAGGGCTGGGATTTAGCTCAGTTGGTAGAGCGCTGCTCTGCAGTCTCTGAGGTCCTGAGTTCAATTCCCACCACCACAAAAACAGGAGAAGGACGTGGCAACCCATTCCCAAGGCAATCCTGAAACAATCAGCCATTAAAAACCCTATAAGGGTCACTATGAGTTGGACATGACTCAACGGCACCTAACAACAACAAGATTTAGAAGTCTGCTGTTATCCTGTTGGGTTTGCCTTTGTAAGTGAGCTAACATTTTTCTCCTTCAGGCTTCAAAATTTTTTGTTTTGTAGCTTTAGAATTCCATATACAATGTGATGTGGAGAGGATATGTTCATGCCTAATCTGTTTGGTGTTCTGGATATCTCTGTGGTTTGGGTGTGTATTTCTTGCCTGAGGTTTGGAAAGTTTTCTGCTATTATTTCATTGAATAGATTTTCCATGCCTCTCATTTTAGTTTCAGATCATTCTGTACCTCCTATATTCATAGGTTATGTCTCTTCATTTTACCAAAGACTTCTTGAAAGTTGTGCTATTTCTTCATTTGTTTGTCCTTCTTGGTATCTGAGTGCTTAAGCTCTTCAACCTTTTCTTATGTCCCAGTTATTCTGTTTTCTGCTTCCTCCAATTCTGATGCATTGCTTTCTACTGTCACTTTTATTTGATCAACTGTTTTTTAATTCCAGCATTTCTTCTTGGTTCTTTTTAAGGATCTTGATTTCTTTGCTGAATTTTTCTTCTAAGTTATATACATTTTTTGCCCAGTGTTTCAATTGCATTCATCTGCTTGGTTGTGCAATCTTTGAGGTCTTTTAACATTCTTATAAGCAGATGTAAATTATTTGTCTGGTATTTATAGTATTTGGGTATCTTTGGTTTCATTTATGGAAAGGTTGTGATCATTGGGGGGATCTTCTATGTCATGCTTTTTTATATTTTACATGGTTTGGGGTTAGGTTTTGGCCATTTCTTAGTCTGGTTATTTCTGCCTTATATATTTGGGATTATCCTTGGTTTAATGTCTTCTTTTGAGGTTTTATTCCCTAGTATTACTTGGAGCATAGAAAGCATTCTGCTGCTAAAGTAATAGTTTTGTCCAAAATCACATTTATATATAGTTAACCTTGTTTGATGTCAAGTAGAAGATACTTGTGGGAAAGGGTTGTTAGGGATAGTGATGAATGGGTTTTGGGAGTCAGTATTGAGTATTGTATATGTATTGATGGCAGAAAGATGAAGGTCAGATGGGGGATGAGGAGTAGGAGAAAGGATTAGCTAGAGATAAGGAAGAAGAATAAGCAAAAGGGGGAGTGTTGGAGTATGAGTGAGAAAAGAGAAGGCAAAACTATCTACTTGTCTTTTATATACATCTACTTATATATGTACTTGTCCTTTATATGCAATACACACACATCACACACACACACACACACACACACACACACACACACATTCTAAGAGGTATGGCAAATAAAGGGATGAAAGATCTCCTATTTAATTTTGACAAATAAATTTGTGCAGTGTTAATAATATTATTTTTAACTAGGGTAACATAGATAGAATAATGGTTAAAATTTTGACTAGTGAGAAGGATGAAGAAAGGTAACAATGTCTAAGGAAGGAGAGGAAGAGAATAAGTGATGAAGAGAATAGTGAAAAAGAGAACAAAAGAAAAATCAAAGCAGCACAATAACAAAACAATAAAAACCAAGAAACTAAAGATCAAAACCACAAACATATAAAAGAAATAAAAACAAAATTAAACAAAACAACCAGCACTAATTGGCTCACTGTAGGTGTCAGTTACTCTGTTCCCTTGTCAGTGCCATCTGCCCTCTAGATGCTGCTGAACAGTAGGTGCCATCTTTGCTCCTTGCTGAATTTCCAGATCAGTTTTCAGAGTGAGTTTGTGCCCTCCAGTTCCCTCCATACAGCTATGCAGTAAATTCTGTCCCATGGACCATCACAATCCCCTGTCTGCTTAGCCACTCAGACCTGGAGCTCCTGAAGCTGGGCCACCAGGAGCTGCAAAGCCACTCAACTATATATCAAGTTCTTTCTCCCCAGGATGGTTGTATCCAAACTGGTTGGGTCTGTGTTTTCACCTATGCTGAACAAAGCCCATGCTGTGATGTGCTGCTGGGGAAGTCTGTGCATCTGTGGGTGCCTGGGTGTGACCTGTTCCTCTGAGTGGGTCTTCAGCCGACCAAGTTGTTTATTTATTTGGAAACTAATCTGGCTTCAGGGTGATTCCAGATGCTTCATATCCTTAAGCTTTCTAAGCCTTTCCAACCCTGGGAATCTGTTCCTCTGCACTGCTATGCATTCAGACTTTTCTCCCCAACACAGCTGATGACAATTCACCCAGCTCACTTGCTCTAGTCCTGATGCACAGATCTGGACCTGAAGGTGGGCTGCTCAGAAAGTTTATATTACTTGAGGGTACCCAGAAGTAACTCCTCACAGCAGATGACAGTGCATTTTAATATTTGTTTGTTTAACTAAGAACAAGTTTTGTTCCCAGATACACCCAGATGCTGTGGTTCCTTAAGCACCTGATGGTGTTAAGGGCATCAGTAAAAGTGAATCCCCTTTCCTCTCAGACTGCACTTGCCTGCATGCCTATTTTCCCCAGGCACTGTGGCACTGTGTTCCCAGAGCCTCTGTTCAGCGATCAGTTCTTATTTGTCACCAGTCTGAGCTATAGTGCAGGGGCTCTTATTAACTTGTTAGGATGGCAGTTTTCTTTTCCCACTGGGGCATTTGATGCTGTGTTTCTGATGGCAATCTCACTTTGTCTTCCTGCACTGGGTTTTTTTCTTTTTTATCTACAGTTGAGACTATCTACCCAACCCACTCCAATTTTTATTTCTTTTGGCTATTCTTTTCTGTTAAGTATAAAGTCTATATTTCACTATTTCAGCTCTCCTGTTTCACTGGGTCTCTCTGAGGGTGTTATCAACCTGCCCTCTTGACCTGTTTCCTTTATGTCTTTTTTTGTAGCCAACTCAAATTCATTTGCAAGGAGAAAGAAACAGTAGGTGCATGTGTTAATAATATGAGTAGTTATGGTTAAATATGTTAAATAACTGAAGCTGTTCAGGGCAGTATTTTTCAAGCTCTGAAATTAGCCAGCCTGTATTCAAATCTCAACTTGTTTGTTTACTAGCTGTGTAACCAAAAACACGTTTTTGTCTTTTAAATAAGCTAATAATGGTCAGTACCTTTATAATAGCAGAGCAGATTAAAGAAAACAATGACTGCGAAGAACACTTCACTGGGGACATAAAAAGCACTCAATTGATTATAAGGATATTTCAATAGAGAAGTAATGAGTAATAGGTAAGATGTCAATAGAGGTCCCATATGACTGACAAGTTCAATGTCTTTCTATATCTAGATGCAACAATTCTGACTTCTTTGTTGTTTCTCTTCTGTCTCTTTCTCTCTCTCTTTATCAACCAATCAATTGCTGCGGCTCTGACTTCCCAGTACCATGTTTAATAGAAGCAGGAAGAGTGGGCATCCTTGCTTTGTTTAGAATATCTCTCAGTTTTTCATGATTAAACATGATATTAACTGTGGGGTTTTCATATAGGGTCTTATTATACTGAGGAACATTCTTTCTATCCCTAGTTTGTCAAGAGTTTTTAGTTATAAAAAGGTATTAAATTTTGTTAGATACTTTTTCTGCATCTACTGAGATCATTATATGATCCTTTTCCTTCATTCTGCTAATATTTTGCAATTACATTGATTGATTTGCATATATCAAACCATCTTTATCTTTCAGAAATAAATCCCACTTAGTTGTGCTACATAGTCTTTTTAATGTGTATTTGCTGTCCTAGATATTTTTGAGGATTTTTGTATCTTTGTTCATCTGGGTATGTTTTTTGTTCACTATTGTATGCTGTGTAGAATGCCTAACAGACAACAAATATAATTATGAAGAAATGAGTCAGTGAGGCAAACTTACCCTTTTCTTTATGTTTCCTGTTTGGTTTTTGAAATGTGGATCATTCATATGCCCACTATTATTAGTAGGTTTTATTTAACCTTTGTGATAACAAAGTCAAAGAATGCTCATCTGATTTGTGACATTTACCTATAAGTACTACTTCTGGTTGTCAGAAAACTTTCTAGGTGCAAACACAAACATCTAAACTTTGAAACCTTCAATACATCATAATCACTTCTGGAGACAGAAGGTATTCACAGAGGGAGCTCTGACCAGTGGAGGAAATGTATGAAAATGATATTCTGAAAACAAGAGTGGGCCTTATATAAGCACCCCTGCTGAGGGGAAGGCATGCTGGATTTGGGTGATCCCAGAAAGGCATGACACTGATCCCAGGAAGACACGACAATGATCATTAGTGAGGACTGTCACTGGCCCCAACTTGTCTTGGGTGAACCTTCCCCTGCACTGTCTATCTCTTTGAGTTTTTATCCATGGTTTATGAAACAAATAATTATCTGTTTTTACTTGATAATGGTAAATGAGTTGCCCTGGAGAGGACATTAGAGTATTAGTTACTAAAAATTCTGGTTAAAAACAAATCAGTTTTGAGTTTCCAACAGTGACTAATGTAGCACAAAATTGAATTAATGGATTGCCAATCTCAAAACCAGAGGTGAGCTATAGTGAATCATGTGAAGTACATACCCGACTGTATCTTGATGACACTATGACTTCATTGTTCTTTTATTCAATCTACAAAAAGCTGATTGACAGTTATGACCCAGATGATGTAAACAAAAAATGACAACTATTCTGATAAATTGTCCACAAATAGAAAATCTTAATTCAAACAGGAATATGTTAACCAAAGCACAAAAACATAAACATTTCTTCATAGGAGGACTTTTGTATTAGTAAAAGACATTATGCAGTAACATTTTCTCCATGAGCCACTTGGATAGTAGTCATTTTGCAATATGCAAAAAGAAGAAAAACATCTCAAATTATTCCACTAATTTTCACTGGAAGATATGAATAAATAGCAAGAGTAAAAATATCTGCACTTAACAGGTGAAATACTAGGAATATATGGAGTTGTATTGATGTGAAAGACCTGCATTTGTAGTCTACTAGAGATAGTATGAGCAGAGACATCTATCACAGAAAAGGATAAAAAGATAGGCAAAGATTACACTGAAATGGATCCAACTGCTAAACTTGGTTAAATGTTACTTTCTCTTTTCTTCAATTTATTGTTTCTATTTTAAATTGGCACATTTATACCATTATATGTGAACTCAGGGAACTTTGAAAACACAACCTATATTTTAGAAATATTATAAGTAAGTATGACTTAGGTCTCATGGCTCAGGGGAGTATTCCATTCAACAGGAAAATTCAAGATTGAAGAGTAATGGCTGTATTGCCCAATAACTGCTACAAAGAGACACTGCATAGTATTTCCAAGCCTTTATTAAAGGGCATTTTCTTTCCAAGCTTCATAAATCCAAGAATTGTTCTTGGGCTCAATGTTGCTAATCTAGGCTTTTGCAATTGGAATGAAGGCCTATATTGGGGTACCACCTAAGCAATTTAAGGGTTACTTATTTAATTTTTTCCCTTGAAATTTATTCACCTTTAAAAAATGAATAAAGGATCTCTGATTAAAAATTTTTCAGGATCATAAGGGGTTGATGTTATTTTTTCTTTGTTGTATATACCTCAGTATTTTACCAAATTTTCTAGTTGTAAGTAGAGCACATGATTTAGAACTAATATGATTTTTTATAACACTGAAGGCAACATATTTTTAAAATTCCAAAAGATAAACTCATAAGGTTTATAAATCTCATAAAGCACCTATTAATCACAAAGTAAAAATAGTTTAAATTATACTATCATCAATTTCAATGAAATCCTCTAACTGTATTAATTTTTAGAAATACCCCTAAGAGTATAGTAGACTTCTCAGTAAAGTAATTAGCTCAAAAGGAATGTATATAGTGCTTACTGAATGTCAGGTACTGTGTTAAGTCCTAAGGACATGGTAAGAAAAATATTCTTGCTCTCAGTGTGATAAAGGTTTAGGAAAAAAAAATATACATATATATACACACACATATATAAACATACATACATATATACATATACTTAATCACCATTCTTATTTTAATGCATTTTTGTAAAATTTTAAAGGTATTTTAATTTAAAACTTTATTCTCTATCTTTCTATTAAAAATCAGAGTTACACAAATAACAAGTTTTCACCACAGAATTTAAAGAAGTTTCAATTTGATACCTATTCAGAAATAATTTGAAATTAGCTCTCTCTCTTGAGCAAAAATAGATATGCTCTGGATCAGGCAAATGAATATATAGCCAAAACAGTAAAGATATTTAAGATTTTCCTGGGGAATATTCACCTCTAATTAATATTCTCTTTTATCTTTTGGCTATATTAATTTTTCCCCATTGCTCCTTTCCTATCACGGCTTGATCTAGAATAAGTCTGGCTTCTATTAGCACCTTCCAGAAAAACCACTGTTGCCAAGGATAACATCATGGTCTTTGTAGAGTTAAACCCCATGGTATCTTTGCATTTTGGTCTTATTTGATCTATTGCCAGCATTTGGTGGCTAACTGGGGCACCATGTCATGATAAACTCTCCTCATATGACATCTACAATGCTACAATGAATGCTCTCTTGTTTTTTCATTCTTCCTGTTCTCTCTCTCTCTCTGTCTGTCTGTCTGTCTGTCTGTCTGTCTGTCTGTCTGTCTGTCTTCTTTGTAGACTACTTTTTCCTGCCTGGTTCTAAAAGAGGTCTACAGGTTTTATCCTAATAGATCTTTTATCGTCATTTAATACCCATTCATTTCATCAAATATCAGCCACACATACATACCACCTACACGACAGTAGAAATACAAGCTGAAATGCAATATTTCAGTCTCAGACCACACTTCCAAGATCCATATTCACTTAAACAACTTTTTATTGGATATCTCTATTTTTGTTGTTGGGAGGTGTTGCTGAGTCAGGTCCAACTCATAGTGATCCTATGTACAACAGAACAAAACACTCCCAGACACTGTGACATGCTGGGCTCTACGTCAGTGCTTCTTTTCTATTCATAGGGTTTTCAGTGGCTGATTGCTTCAGGATTGTTTCGGGAGTGGGTTGCCAGCTCCTTCTCCCATTTTTGTGGTGCTGGAGATCGAACTCAGGGCCTCAAGGAGCACAGAGTGGTACTCTGTCACTGAGCTAAACTCCACCCCTAACTGAGCTAAACCCCAGCCTGGGTATCTCTATGGATACCCCAAACTCAACAGATATAAGTCTGAACTAATTATACCTCCACCCAAGACTTTGTTTCTTTGCCAGTATCTCCTGTCTCCGTGAACAAGGTAAGCATCCACTGAGTTGCTCAAGCCTAAACATTCAATGCTACCCTTGATTGATCCCTCTTCCTCACTCCACATACCTAACCAATCACTGTGTTTCCTCTCATCTACCTCCTGCTTAAGCTAAGACAATACTTCAGTTCTAGCTCCTCTACCAAACCATCCCTACAGCACTCTCACCACCACACTGTAAGCACTTACAACCATGGTTCACACTGCCTGTTTTTTTCCCTGTATTTTTCACTAAAGTAAAAATTATACTGTCAAAATCATTATTTTGTCTTTCAAAGTTGTATTCTTAGCACAATGGACAGCACCTGATGCTAGAAACAAGGAATTATAACTAAAACATAATAGTAAATAGTGAAGCTAGCATTGAAAGTCAGGCAGGTGGCTCAAAAGGCCATACTCCTAATCAGTATTGTACCTTGCACTCAATATTTAACATGTATTTACTTAAATAAGTTAATAAGTTTAAAAACCTGGATATGCTTAATTCAGCACCCACAAGAACACAGGGTTATGTTAATGCTCAAGCATAAAAATATGCCTGAGAGTTAAATCTCTCAAGTATGAATGCAGGATTAATTTTTAAGTGAATATTCTACATAATATGAAAATATAGTAATGCAACACCAATCACCTTTTTATCCAGAAGTTGTAATCTTACATCCAGTAAGAAAATCAGTTTAAGCATATTCTTGGATTTTTCTAGTTAGAAGGCCTACAAGTAGTCATACTTAAATCTGCTAACTTAGTTCTGTGTTTAAAGTTAAGGTAATAGATTTACTAGGTATAGTAACCTGATTCTGATTAAAAATGTTTTTGTTTCTGTTCAATTACAAAGGAACATTTTAATCAAGAATGGATATCTGTTTAGAGACACATGATGAAAAAGAATTATACAGGGTATTAAATTAATATCCTCTTCACTATAAAGTGGAAAATATGCAATACTTTTCCAATTAAAAATGTTAAATTATATAATCTTCAAATTTAATGGAAATTTTAAAGTGATATATTTTTCTCACGTTCATTATGAAAATCTTTCTGCAGGATCACTAATAGACTATTATCAATGCTTTTCATGAATATTTTCACGATGAAGAATTCAAGACTTCATCAGGCAGGTTCATTTAGCACAAAAAGGCTCACATTGTTTTAGGAAAATCTTTCACATGTGAAGATGAAGTTTGCTTCCATGTAACTTACACTCAATGAACCATATTTTGCCTTCTGGAGCAAAGGAGAAGAAAATTATTCACCTTCATCGTTTTAGCCTTTCAATAGTAAATAGCATCAGAGAGCTAACAGAAATTTCACAGAATAATAAGACATATCCATTTTGCAAAATAAATAAATAAAATGGAAACCAAAATTAGTCATACAGGTCATATAGTTAGATATTAGCAGAGCTGTTATTAAAACTCCTGTGCCTCACAATGTTTTCTGATTCTTATGCGCTATTATTATTATATTTTTGTTATTATCATGTTCCTCTCCCATATCATGTGTAGCGTAAATGAACATAATAGTAGTTTCTTGATTAATTTTTGTCTGGTCAAAGTTAAATAACTAATTCCCTTTGTTAGATATCCAAAGCAGGAGAAACCTTAATAGCTACATTTGTTTAAGAATATTAATTTAGGCCGGGCATGGTGGCGCACGCCTGTAATCCCAGCGGCTCGGGAGGCGGAGGCGGGAGGATCGCAAGTTCGAGACCAGAGGCAGTCTGCATAACTTAGCGAGACCCTGTCTCAAAAAGTATAAAAAATGGGCTGAGGTGCAGCTCAGTAGTCCAGCACTTGCAGAGCATGTAGGCACGAGGCCCTGGGTTCAATCCCCAGTACCCAAAAAAAAAAAAAAAAGAATATTAATTTAAACATGACCATGAGGTGATCACTGAAACCATTATAGTGCTAGCAAAAGTAATCTTTAAAATAGAAGACATTCATTCATAAAAAGGAAAAGTAAAGTGCTTAAGTATCAAAACAGAAGAGAAGCACATAGCTGCACACAGAGGCACCCAGCAATGCATTACTAACAGTTCGCTTTTCAGCTTTTCCTAGACCTTCCAAGTAATCACAGACCACAGTTTTTATCAAATGCTCTGCCACTATCATACTTGGATTCCTATCTATATAATATCCATCATTAGCTATCTTGCCATTTGCTTTCAAGCCCATAAAACACAAGTGTCAGCTTTCTGTGATGGCAGCACACCAATTCTCAGTGGCTTCCTACTCACTTGCACTATGTCTGCTGAATTGGTAAGGATGCTTGGTTTATCCTGCAACTTTTCCAGCAAGAGACAAGCTTCCACAATTGCTACCAGGAAAAGAGCTTCCTGTAGAGTTTCTCATTGAATAGTAAGTGCTTCTCCCTAGATGTGAGATATGCCACTTTTATTCACATTTTCATTGGTCCAAACAAGGCAAGGAATCAGAATGGGTAGAAAAGTGGAATCCTCATACCTGTGTCTGGAAGGATAGCCAGGTCTCCCAATCCCATCTGGTGCCAATCCCTCTACTAATAACAAAAGAGTGTTACCTCTTTATTAACAAAACAAACAACCAAACCAAGAAAAAAAAAACCTAAATCTTTGGAAAATATCATGCCAAGATGCTTCCCATTAATAGCATAGCAACTGTGCCCCTAGAGACTAACTAGAGAGAGAGGAGACAACATAAATATCATATTATGTGACTTTTATGTGTCTGTTCTTTTATTTCAGACACAGTCAATGAAAATGGTAGGTGGTAGTCCCTCTGAAAAATAGATGTGCACAAGGCTGTCACATAGTATTTAGATTCTTAGATCTTTATTCTTTTTAATTACCAAAAAGTCCAGGGAAAGTGCTTTGGAAGAGATCTATGACTATTCCTCTTTTCTCATTTAGTATTTTTAAGTGCAGCTGTAATTTAGCCTCCTCTCCAATATGAAAACTTAAATGTTATAGCAGCTTCATCTTTGCACAGCTACAGAAAGAAGTAAGAACCATTTTCTTCGATGTAGAGACCCTATCAGTAAAATTCATGGAAGCACACAATCACACAGTTGCAAATGATACCATTTCTGACAGGCATCTGTGAGTAAAAGCAGATGCAAGTAGATAAAAGGTGAGTTCACTGGAACAAATGTTCCATTGTACAAACCACAATGGTGTTCAAACTATTGTGCATAATACTGCAACTCATGAAAGATTCCCTTTGCAAAATTTCTTTCCCAACATACACTTTTCACACTAATTTCACTTTCCTAACTGTAGCAAAAATCAAAAGAAAATACCCCCTTTTGAGTGGGTGACATGTAATATGGAAATACTGTCTTTTATTCAATCTAAAATCTTGCCAATGATTTCTGTATTTTATTTCCTAAGGCTAAAAAGAAAAACAAATGCCCTCTATAGTTGCTAAACCCTTTTTATCTGGAAAGTATGAACAAAAAGGAAGATTTATTTGCTTCCTAAATAATTTCCATATTCAATTTTTTGCATCAGACTTTACTTTATAAAAATCATTCTATTGTCAAGATAACCGAACTGTACAAAAAAGGATAAAGTACAAAAATATTTTAAAGTGGTATTTAGATTTTTCTTCAGTAATTTTATGCTGTCTATGATTTGAAATGCTACTCTTAAATAACAATGAAAACCTATCATCAAATATATTATCTGATTATTAATAATTTTACAGAAACAATGACTACAAGAAGAAGCATGAATTTTAGGTTGTAATTCATGTAGGAATATTATCTATTTGCCAATAACTATAATTAATTTATTATTCTCTTTTAAGTCAAACTATGCTTTAGATTACTCACTGGTGGTACGTTACCACATAGGCCAAAAATAAACTCATTTGCATAAAAAAGATTGATAGTGTATAAATTTGAGTAATAATATTCAAAGAAAAAGGCATTAAGATGCTTCAGGAAAAATCTAGCCTGGGTATTTCAAAGTCCAATTTTCTGGAGTGGGGAAGATGGCGGACAGATTGCACATGCCTTCTGTCCCAGAGTAGAGGGAAACCTTGGTTAAGGGTTTGGAACTCACATTGGATAGATAGAAACAGTGATAGTTTAGATTGGGAGATAGAGGAAGAAGCTGGATGAACACTGAAATCGAGGATTTGGCTTTGGAGAATCTACACAGAGGACAGTAGTGGGGTCGCTATCCCTCCATTTTGCCATCAAGCAGACGGCAGGTGGAATCCTGGAGACTCAGAGGGGACTTCGCACACAGATCCACAGGGGCCAGACCCAACACGGAGTGCAACCTTGATATCGGGCTATCACCATGCCAACGGGACACAAACTACAAGTTTCGGGTGAGTCAGTTTGAGGTGGCACACAGAATCACCACTCCTAGTGGTACACACCGCACAGCCAGAGTCACTGGGCTGTTGTAGGACCCTCACACAAAAAAATAGGGATCAGATCCATGAGAGTGGATAGGCGAGGGTGTGGGGAGTGATTGCAGTGGGAACTGGGAAACCAGTGCCAGTGGCGCGCAACCAGAGCTGAGGTGTGGCTCCTTCCCTCCTGTTGTGGTGGAACAGTTGTGCAGCTGCAATCTCCACAGACAGACAGGCACACATACACCAGGATCCCAGACACACCAGAGGTGATTCTAAGTCATCCCATTGCACTGTGGAGTAGGCTGGGGTCTGCAGAAGTGACTGAGCCCCACACCAACAGAGTGCTCATTTTCGGCAGAGCCTAGTGGCACAATTAGTCCTGGAGCAGTGTCAAGTGCAATCCCTGTGCATGGTCAGATCTGCCGCAGATTCCCTCCAGGGCAGTTGGATATCATCCTGCCCACTGCAGGGGGAGATCTGAGGAGCCCACAAGGGGATTTGGACCTCCCAAGTGGACTCCCAAGTGGGTGGAAAGCCCTGCAATAAAAATCCAGGATAGCAGCCATATTCCCTCCATGCTGTAGGCTTTGGGGCAGAAATCTCCAATTTGGGGAATTGGTGCTCGAACCACATGAGACAGGGAGAACTCCAGGGAGGACCCCACAGGTTCCACTGCCTCTCCAACATTACAACAGACACAGACTATTTCGTGGGACAGACTCTATGGGCACTCAGTGTCCCACTTAAACCCGGGCTGCCCACCATATCCACTCAATAGGGGGAACAAAAGCAAAAGTCCTATACACTAAGGCAAACTGCTTCCTCGGATTGTGTGAAAACACTGCCACGCTGAGTTCTACAGGGACCACTACATCCTGCAGTGTTCATCCAGTGGAACTGTGTGTCCACAGTTCAGATTCCACTTGTAATAACATACAAGTTTCTTTATTTTCTTTCTTTATTTATTTGAAGGTACTGGGGTTTGAACCCAGGGTCTTGCACCTGCATGCTTTGTAAGTGCTAGACCGCTGCGCTATGCCCCCAGCCCATATTTTTTACTTTTTGAGACAGGGTCTTACTAAGCTATGCAGACTGCCTCTGATCTCAAGATTGCAATCCTCCTGCCTCCACCTCCCGAGCCACTGGGATTGCAGGAATGCACCACCGCACATGGCTACAAGTGTTTTTATGTGTGTGGGGGAGCATGTAAGCATGAGGGTTTTTTTTCTTCTTTCTTTTCTATTTTTCTTCTTTCTACCTTTCTTCCTTTATTCTCTTCCGATTTTCTATTCTCCTTCTCTTTTTCTTGTCCTATATATGTGTTTTTCTTTTAATTATTTTCCCCTTAAGTTTTAGCCTTAATTTTAATTTTGACAGTAATTTCTATTAGTCTCTGTCCTATTCCTCTTCTTTCCCCCTCTACTGTCATCATATCCCCCCCTTCTCACCCCACAGAAGAAAAACAGAATCTATTGCCTCCCTAGCCCCTAGCCCCTTTGGAGTTGGGCTGGTGAATTAGAGTAAGAGCCACACAGACCAAAAAGTCGAGAAACTACACAGTTTACAAGTTCAAATAAGCACCAGAGATTGAGCACCACACAATCTCAAAAGAATAACAGAGGGAGAAGGTCTGCACACTCAGGAGAGATGAATGCTATTTCCTGGACCCTATTATGGGCAAACAAAGTAAACCTACAAAAAACACAAACAGGCAGGATGGATCTGAAGGCCCCAAAGACCAAAGCCCCCCAACAAATAACTCCAAGGAATCTCAACTCTTAGAGATCTCTGAATTGGAATTCAGAGTTATGGTTATAAACATGCTAAGAGAAATTAAAATGAATACTACCAGTACCCTTAAAATCCTTGAAAATAAGGTATCGCACTTGGAGTCTGTTCTATCCTCCCAGCTGGAAATGATAAGGAAAAACCAAGCAATGCTCATTGAAATGCAAATGAAGATAACTGAATTGAATTCATCTAAAGAATCCTTTTCATTGAGACTGGATGAATCTGAGCTGATGATTTCTGATTCCGAAGATGCCATAAATGAACTTAAATACAAACAGTCAGAAATGTAATCAATGATAAAAGTATTTTTAAAAGATTTCCAGGAGAACTCAGATAGAATGAAAAAACAAAACTTAAGAATCAAGGGGACCCCTGAAGGAGAAGAAAGATCCACTGGAGGCCTTCAAAATCTAGTATATGATATCCTCAAGGAAAACTTCCCAAAGATAATACAGGATATGGACACATACACAACTAAAACATTCAGGACTCCCTCAAAAGCTGATGTAAATAGGTCAACGCTGAGACACTATTGCTCAAATGCTGTCACTAGAAACCAGGGAAGCTATCCTGCAAGCAGCAGGGCAGAAACCCCTTATTACTTATAAAGCAAAACTTATGAAAATTACTGCAGACTTCTCCATATCAACATTGAAAGCTAGAAAGGAATGGTCACAGGTGAGTCACATCCTAAAAAAAAGCAACATCCAACCAAGATTAATATATCCAGCAAAATTATCTTTGAAAATAGGAGAGGAGTATAAGACATTTAATGATATTGATGCATTTAAACGATATGCAACCACAAAACCAGCCCTGAAGAGGATTGTAAATCATTTACCACATCCAGGAGAGATAAGATAACTATACAGGAAAACAAAGAACTGGTTAGCTGAAATGAGTGGAATCCAAGAAAGGACCAAAGCAAACACGATTCATAAACCAGTAACACATAATGACTGGATATATAAAAATAAGTGCTACTCAATAATCACTATTAACGTAAATGGTCTTAACTCGCCAATTAAGAGACAAAGACTGGCTAACTGGATAAAAAAACATAAACCATCAATATGTGGTATTCAAAAAACTCATCTAATTTACAAGGACTGTAAAAAACTGAGAGTTAAGGCCTAGAAAAATGTATACCAGGCAGGGGGGAACAATAAAAGCAGGGGTTGCAATTCTAATTTCAGATAGATCAAATTTCATTCTAGTACTACTTAGAAGAGACAGAAAAGGACACTACATTTTAATAAAAGGAACAATGGATCAGGAACCAATAACGCCCCTAAATATTTACACTCTAAACACAGGGACATCTTGCTTTATAAGACAAACTTTATGGACTATAAAGAAGTTTATTGGACCAGAATAAATAAAGATGGGAGACTTCAATATCCCACTTTTTATCAAGAGACAGGTTATCAAAATGAAAAAAACAACAGAGAAACATCGAATCTAATCTCCATCCTAAACCAGTTTGATTTCGTAGATATATACAGAATATTTCATCCACACGACGAGGAATACACATTCTTCTCACGTGGACAGGGAAGGTTTTCTAAGATAAATCATATGCTACTCCATAAGAACTCCCTCAACAAATACAAAAAAGTACAAATCCCCTGTTCCTTATCAGATCATAATGGGATAAAACTGGAGCTCAAGAGCAAGAATAATTCCAGAAACTTTACAAACTCATGGAGACTGAATAATACACTGCTGAATGACCAATGGGTTGTTGATGAAATCAAAATGGAATTTAAAAAATTCCTGCAATCAAATGAGGATGAAAACACATCCTACCAAAACATACGGGATACAGCAAAGGCAGCTTAAAGAGGGAAGTTTATAGCATTAAGTGCCTTCATCAATAAAGTAAAGAAGAGCCAAATAAATGACCTACTGATGCATCTTAAGATACTAGAGATCCAACAACAAATCAATCCTAAAAGGAACACCCAAAAAGAAATTACAAAAATAAAGGGAGAAATATCTCAATTAGAATCCAAAGAGATAATTCAAAAAATTAATAAGACTAAGAGCTGTTCTTTGAAAAGATTAATAAAATAGACACTCCTTTGGCCAACCTCATGAAAAAGAAAAGGGAAAAATCTAATGTAGTATGGATTATGAAAGACAACAGGTCCATAAACACAGACTTAAATGAAATTCAGAAAATTGTCAGGGGTTACTTCAAGAGACTGAATTGCCAAAAATATGAAAATGCAGAAGAAATGGACAAATTTGTGAACACATATGACCTGTCAAATCTAACCCCAGAAGACATAACTGACCTAAACAAGCCCATTACATATACAGAAATAGAAATTGTAATAAAAAGTCTCCCAACAAAGAAGAGCCCAGGTCCTGATGGATTCACAGCAGAATTTTACCAAACTTTTAAAGAAGATATAATACCTGTCTTCCTCAAGTTATTCCAAAAAATAGAAAAGGAGGGAACACTCCCAAATTCATTCTATGAAGCTACCATCACCCTGATACCTAAACCAGGAAAAGATTAATCTAAAATAGAGAATTATAGACCCATCTCCTTTATGACTCTAGATGCAAAAATATTTAATAAAATCCTGGCAAGCAGAATCCAGCAGCATATAAAAAAGACTATTCACCATGACCAAGTGGGATTTATACCACAGATGCAAGGCTGGTTCAACATACAGAAATCAATTAATGTAATCCAGCATATCAAGAAACTGGCAAACAAAAACCACATGATCATCTCAATTGATGCTGAAAAGGCCTTCAACAAAGTGCAACACCTTTTCATGATAAAAACACTGGAGAAGATAGGTATAACAGGCAAATACCTTAATTTCATAAAAGCCATTTATGACAAACCTACAGCCAACATTATATTAAATGGAGAAAAACTGAAACCATTTCCTTTTAGATCTGGAACAAGACAAGGATGTCCTCTCTGTCCTATTCTATTTAACATAGTAATTGAAGTCCTGGCCAGGGCAATCAGACAAGAGAAAGAAATCAAAGGGATACAGATTGGCAATGAAGAGGTCAAATTATCCTTATTTCCAGATGATATGATCCTATACCTGAAAGACCCCAAAATCTCAACCAGAAAACTTCTAGAAATAATTAACTCCTTCAGCAAAGTCGCAGGTTATAGAATCAACACACAAAAATCAATAGCTTTTCTTTATACCAACTGCAAACAGGAGGAGAAGGGAATTTCAAAAAAAATACCTTTCACGATAGCCCACCAGAAAATTAAATACCTTGGAATCAATCTAATCAAAGACCCTTCAGATCTCTATAAGGAAAATTTCAAAACATTAAAGAAAGAAATAGCAGAGGACACTGAAAAATGGGAAGACCTTCTCTGCTCCTGGATAGAGAGAATTAATATAGTAAAAATGGCTATCCTCCCAGAAGCAATCTATAGATTTAATGCAATACCCATTAAAATTCCACCAACTGACCTTACAGAAATAGAAAATATGATCAAAAAATTCATATGGAATCAGAAAAGACCACGTATAGCCAAAACACTCTTAAACTGCAAAACTAATTTAGGTAGAATCACAATCCCTGACTTCAAGCTGTACTATAGGGCAGTGGTAGCAAAAATAGCTTGGTACTGGCACAAAAATAGGCCTGAAGACATCTGGATCAGAC
>VMDO01009429.1:0-77344 GCA_007922755.1 Pedetes capensis | reverse complement strand
GCTCCTTTGTCGAAAATAAGGTGGCTATAGGTGTGTTGAGGTATATCTGGGTCTTCTATTCTGTTCCAGATGTCTTCGGGCCTATTTTTGTGCCAGTACCAAGCTGTTTTTGCAACCACTGCCCTGTAGTAAAGTTTGAAGTCAGGGATTGTGATTCCCCCTGCATTAGATTTGCAGCTTAAAAGTGTTTTGGCTATACATGGTCTTTTGTGGTTCCATATGAATTTTTGGATCATTTTTTCTATTTCTGTAAAGTCAGTCAGTAGAATTTTAATGGGCATTGCATTAAATCTGTAGATTGCTTTTGGTAGGATAGCCATTTTTACAATATTAATTCTCCCTATCCAGGAGCAGGGGAGGTCTTTCCATTTTTTAGTGTCCTCTGCTATTTCTTTCTTTAATGTTTTGAAATTTTCCTTGTAGAGGTCTGAAGGGTCTTTGGTTAGATTGATTCCAAGGTATTTACTTTTCTGGTGGGTTATCATGAATGGTATCTTTCCTGAAATTTACTTCTCTTCTTGTTTGGAATTGGTATAAAGAAAGGCTATTGATTTTTGTACGTTAATTTTGTAGCCTGCAACTTTGCTGAAGGTTAGGGTTTTCAATGGTTGACTGTTTTGGGACTGCCTTGGGAGTGGATTGCCAGGTCCTTCTCCCACTTTTGTGGTGCTGGGAATTGAACTCGGGATCTCAGAGACTGCAGTGCAGCGCTCTACCCACTGAGCTAAATCCCAGCCCCTCTTCATGTCATAGCTGCCACAAATATCTAGCTCCTTTAGACGCTCGGCATTTCAGAAGCAAGACACTTAACCCTTATGTTTTTGGTTCTTGCTTCCTATGTGTTGTCCCAATTTAAAAGGTTGTGGGCTGGGATTTGGCTCAGTAGGTAGAGCGCTGCGCTGCAGTCTCTGAGGTCCTGAGTTCAATTCCCAGCACCGCAAAAAGGGGAGAAGGGCCTGGCAATCCACTCCCAAGGCAATCCCGAAACAGTCAGCCATTGAAAACCCTATGAGGGTCTGTATGAGTCAGATACCGACTTGACGGCACCTAACAACAACAACAAATCAGAGGAAGATATACCTCTTTATATATACCTCTTAGTGAGTGCTAAGGAATTATCCCATTCATGTCAATATAATCAAGTGGCAGAATACAGTCTCATATTTTAAAAGATTTGAAGCTAGTTATTTTATAAGAATGTAGAAGTTAGAATTGGAATTAGAAATAATCCTTTTCAAATTCCAATTTGAACATTTAATGTCTGTGAGATTAATTTCCCAGAATTAAGAACTAACACATTTAGATCATAAACTCAAATCCAAAACCTCCAGTTTACTTCCTTGACTTTAAAGCTATAGTCTTAGTTCTTCGGTCCTAGACTTCTAAGAATTCCATAAATGGGAATCAGCATTTCTATGAACTTCAAATTTGTGTAAATAGGTTGAATATATATGTACCTCTCTAGGAATAACTTCGCACACTTTATCAGATTTTCAAGTAGTTTGTGATCCTGTTACAAATAAAGAAAAATTATCTTTAAAATATCTATAAATAGCCAGGAACAGAAGTAGCAAACCTGTCATCCCAGCAACTCAGGAGGCAGAGCTAGGAGGATCATAAGACACAGGCAGCCATTATAACTTAGTGAGACTTTGAATCCAAATAAAAAATAAAACATGGCCTGGGAATGAATCTCAGTGGTAGAGCACTTGCAAAGTATGTGTGAGGCCCTGGATTCAACTCCCAAGTACTGAAAAGAAAAATAATAGTAAAAATTAACTAATTAATTAATTAAATCCAGAATTACATTATTATATAAAACAGTATCATTATACTAACAATTTTGAAATGTATCTGTTATTTATATAAAAGGTTTTAAATAACTTATCTGAAGTAATATAATATATATATTTATAAAATATTCGATATTTGGCTAATGTTGCCTATTTTTTTCTCCAGATATTTTTATTGTTTTATTTATAACTTATTACATACTTATTATGTCTCATATATCTTTCCACTATCTTTATATGATTTATCTCACTGATGCTCATAAAAATTTTGTGAGGTAAATATTACCAAAATCCCATTTTATAGATACAAAAACTGAGGTATGAACAGGTTTTGTAACTTGTCCAAGGTTAGTACTGGATTATGACTTTACTTTTGTATTAATGTATGTTTGATAAAAAATGAAGTTGATGTGTTTTTCTCTATGTCTTATTTTACAGAAGTAACAAAAATGAGTAGAAATAAGTTATTAGTTGTGATAAACTAAAACTGAATTTTGAAAAGATAGTAGAATGAAAGAACCTGCAAGCAGTTTTGGAAAATAGAGATCACTTAGCAAGAATCTCAGTATAGGAGGAAAGGAGACTGACAATGGGTACCTGATGCAAGGTCCACCTGTGGGAGACTCCTGTTGTTGTTGCAACACTTTGATAATGCAGGTTTGGTGTTCTTTATCCTGATGCAGCCAGGCTGACACCTGGGTCATAAACTCCAGAACTGTTTCTCCCTTCTACCTCCACTTATCCGGGTCCTCTTTTCCCATGACTGTCTACTCCACATCTTTGCATCCTGTCTCTTCTTCCCATTACCTAGATAACTATTAGCAAAGCACATTAATGATGCCTGCTGCTAATACATTTTTCCTTACATGGTTTTCTACTTATTGTCTTTCCCACCTATATTTGAGGCTTTTCCAGGAAGTAGCCAATATATGCCAGAACATAATAAGAAGTCAGAACATTAAGTAATTGTTATTTTAAAAGGTTCTACTGGGAAACAAAAAACAAAAAACAAAATAGAAAAGGAAAGAAAGGAAGGAAGGAAGAAAGGAGGGAAGGATGGAAGGCAGGCAGGCAGGCAGGAAGGAAGGAAATCCTTTCAATGTTATTATCTCTATGAGACTGATCTAGGATTGGGTTTATAGTCAAATTTAGTATCTTGTATGATGTAGGAGTGTACAGAAAAAAAATCTATCAGTACTAGAATGGGAGAGCACTTGACGAAGAAAATTAACCTTTCTGATCCAAGGCTAGGGCAGACTAGAGTGATTCCTAAAAGATGACTGGGGAAGTCATGGATTGTGAGTGGAGAAGGTTGGTCATAGGGGATACTATTGCCTTTGAAACTAAAACAGTTTTTAGGCTGTGATTTATGTTAGGTCATGTACTTGTATTTTTTTTCTCACATACCAATCATATTTTACTACTCTTTACCATGAGAAATAGGGGGAAAAAAGACCTGGGTGAGCATGCTGCAGCGTAGCAAATGAACATTGCTCACAGACTTTGCTTCAGAATATACACCCGAAGCCTGACAAATAGCCCACCAGTTCATTGTTTTCCTTACTCATTTATTTCTTTAAAATAAGTAAAATTTGGGACTCTAAAAATGGATACATCCAATGGAAGGAAAGAGAGCAGAACAGATTCAAAGTCTCAGGAGGTGGTTCATCAACTTATTAGCACTGGCTTCTAAGTTTCCTTGTTTTCCCTTGACAAAGAAGTGGTATTTTCATTGTTAAAGGTGGAGACTCTAGATTTATGGCAAACCATTAACCTGAGAGGATAAATACACTCAAATTCTATACTTTATATATTTATCAAGGAAAAATGTAATCTTGATAAACAACTACTCCTGAAAATGTCATTTAGGAGTTACTGATCCACATTATTAACAGAAATAATAGCTTGGCCTGATATTACATAAAATCTCTCAAAAATAAAACAATGTCTCTTGGAAATATTTACTTGATAAGATTTCATCTGACTTATGTGTTTTATTGGTAAATGCATGGATATTGAGATGTACACTAACCATGCAACTACTTGTCAGCCATAAACATAGACAAGAAGGAAATATGATTCAAAAATTTAAGGATAGACAAAATGCCATGAGAACTTAGTGGCAGAAGCAAGACAGGGCACAGATATCTGTTACATCATACTACCTCTGGAAGCAACATTTCAAATGGGGAGATAACATAATTTGGATGTCTGAAGATTTTTGGAAATAGTTGTATGGGCAAATATTGTTATGATGGAACATCTACATAGTCCTCCAAACATGTAAGAAAATCTACTTTCATCATAGAATTATAGTCTGTAATGATATTTTAGGAAAAAAATAAAAATTTCTTATGTTTTTCCTTTTAATACAAAGTAAGGTATTTTTATTATTGTTTGAGAAGGTACAGTATATTTAACAATCAAAAACCAAATTTTAATAGCTAATGTTTCTCAAAGTCTATTCTAGGGATGAAAATTTTAAATCATTACACATAAAACGATGAAAAAATTACCCTACTATAACCAAAATTAATCAAAACGTGTTAGTGAATGTAAAAGAATAACATTTCTAGTTCCAGATAATGCTCAACATTAATATTTCTAGAATAAATTACCATCAAAACTTTTAATTTAAAATGGAATATGACTAATGATTTATCACATAAAAGAATGGCAGGTAATTCTTTCAGCTATTTGCACTATTGGATTATTTAGTGATTTGTATAGTCATTTGAATGAATTATGAATTAATATTCATTCTCTCTATGCTTTCAAATGTGAAACAAAAGCTTCTGCTATTAAATACCAGTTTAAAAATTTTAATGTATTTTTAACTTGTGAGACCCTCCTGTTTTCTGACATACCATGCTTTTCATGTGTAATTTCAAATATAAATAATTAAAATAGGATGTGTGATTTCTACTGAATTTTCATTTTTCCATGTACTTCATTGGTGCTTAATAAATTAAATCTGCAGAAAGAGGAAATAACTATATATTGCCTTTATTATAAACTTTACTACTTTAACAAATATTTAATGGGTCTTCATTTTTTAATTTCATTTCATTAGCATTTAATAGATAGACAGATAAAAAAGAGAAACATGTAGGACCATGTTTAAACATTAGTGACTCCCTAAATAGCTGAATCCATTTAGCTTGGTCTTTCCTCTAATTTTTCAGATTATATTTTAATCTAAATACTTTGAACCTTCTTTAAGATACCACACCCTGTATTTAAATCTGGAATTACTAAACTCACCCCTCCACCTTCTTTCTAAGTGCCTGTGATGGATTAAATTGCATTGTGATAAGCATTTGGCTTTAAAAAGTGTTTTGGAGAAATATTTAAATTCCTATGGAATGTTTAAAGATAATTTGAGGTTTTGTAAACTTTCGACTTAGAAACACTAGTATTCAATTTAGAACTTGACTTTTTATTATCATAAAATCAGGAATAATCAATTACATACATTAATAAGAAGATGAGAGCAAATATATTTCCAAAAGGTCAGTATGTAATTTTATTTCCAACACAACCTAATTGCAAATTAATTATGTCTTTGTAGGAAGTATTTTCAGGAAAGGGATTTGTTTTAACTGGTCTAAAAAGTTATTTAACTGGAGAAGTTATCTGCAAACTGATAGTACAGAAGCTTAACACACAGACTTCTTTCAGAATTTGGTAGAAAAAAGCTCTACCTGCATGAGAGTTAATCTCCTCCCACTCCATCTCAGAATGATGGCTGTGTTTTTCAATACACTTAGGGTCTCTGCTAAGAACAGTCACTTCCACTTCCAGGTTTTGAGGTATACTCAAAACCTATTAGGTAAAATGACTATGTAATTTATTGTTAAGATCAGGACACTGATGTGAGGAAGGGAGGGTGCTATTAACAATTATCCCCAAATGACAAGTGTAAATCAGGACTGATTTTAAGAAAGCATAGTTGTACAGTCATCATCTGTTAAGACTTTCTATTTTCATGATGGGAAAGTTTGTTTACTGGAATTTATGTCAAGCGATTATCTATTTCCTTTTAATTTTAAATATTAGGGCTAAAAGAATAAGTTAATGTGTTTTTATTCATAGACCTATAAATTTCAATGATAGCAGGATTATAGAAATAGACTAGATAAGAAATTAAGTAAGATTTCCAACTCAGTTCTTACCAGAACATCCCAAGGAGACAAACAGCTACCCTCTGAATATTTCTAGATAGGAATCATGACAAGCAAATCAACCCATTATATCTGTAGAAAGTTTCTTGATCTAGTAATTAAAACTGTTTCTTTATAATTTCCTATCCTCTGAATCTCTAAAAGTTCTGTATAACAGTCATTTTTAATAGAAATGTTATATTTTCCCACACCTTATTTCCAAGCGAAAGCCTCCACTTATGTTGTTGTTAGGTGCTAGAGAGTCGGGTCCCACTCATAGTGATCCTCATATGGTTTTCAATGGCTGATTGTTTCAGGATTGCCTCAGGAGTGAATTGCCATGTCCTTCTCCCATTTTTGTTTTGCTAGGGATCAAACCTGGGTCCTCAAAGAGTATAGAGCAGGACTCTACCAACTCAGCTAAACCCTGACTCCCCACTTCTTATACTCTCTTTATATAACATAGACTAAAGATAGTTATGCCTGCAGCTGTAGCTCTGTGGCATCTGATCCCGTCAGATCTCGGAAGCTAAGCAGGGTTGGGCCTGGTTAGTACCTGGATGGGAGACCGCCTGGGAACACCAGAAGCTATAGGCTTGGGAGAAGGACCTGGCAACCCCCTCCCAAAAATCAATCTGCCATTGAAAACCCTATGAATAGCAGAGAAACACTGACAATAGTGTTTCCCCTGTTGTACAGAGGGTGGCTATGAGTCGGATACCGACTCGACGGCACCTAACAACAACAACAACAAAGATATATATGTTATTGTAGTTAGGTGTCATCGAGTTGGTATCTCACTTATAGTAACCCTATGTACAACGGGCAAAAGAGTATTGTCACTGCTTCTCTGCTATTCATAGAGTTTTCAATGACAGATTGTTTATTGGAAGTGGGTTGCAAGGTCCTTCTCCCAAGCTTACAGCACCTGGTGTTCCCTGGCAGTTTCCCATTCTGCTTAGCTTCCAAGATCTAATGGGATCAGATGCCACAGTGGTACAGCTGCAGGCTAAATACAGATATATTTAACTTGATGTTCATTTTAATCAATTGAAAACTTATTCAGATATGTGGGATTTATGTTTTTTTTTTAGTTCAGTAAGAATTTTTAATTGGAAATACTTGATTTAATTATACTGAGATTATAAAATTTCCTCAATTATCAAGTTGTACAAAATTCTAAAATGACTATAGTTTTCAAATTTATTTGTTTTGTTAACAACAGAGATGCTGCACCAGGAACATAGAAAGTATTTAAGAAAAAATAAAACATTTAAATGATGGTCTAATAGAGCTCACTTAGTAATGACAATTCTTTTGTTGTTGTTGCTGCTGTGTTTTGTTTTGCTTTGTCGTGAGACATGGTGTCACTACATAGCACAAGCTGGCCTGAAACTCACTATATATTCCAGGATGGCCTCAAATATGAGATCCTTCTTCTTTACCCTCTCAAGTGCCAGGATTGATGACAGAAATATACCAGCAAGCTTTGCACTAGTAATGACAATTCTGTGACAGAATAAATTTCAGTAATGAGAATGTCATCATTGTAACTTCATTTATTTTATTTCACCAACATAAATTGTAAAAATTAACTGATACATTTTATCACCATAATTTCATTTATATTTATATGTCTTATTAAAATTTGCTGATATAATGTTATTTAAAATTCATTTGCTAAACCAGAATAAGTAAAGATAAATACTAACATTCGTTCTTTATGATTTTGTCATTTTAGTTAAATCTATATGTAAAATATAATTATAAATTTTAGTTTATTTCCTGCAATTAAAACAAGAAAATTTCTATAAACTTAGTTTAGAATTAGTACCTATGTCACTATCTGTTAATGAATCATGTATATGCATTCATATGCTCTAAAGTAGAGCTTTCATACCAAGTAGCTCATAGCCAGGCAGTTACCAAATGGTGGCCACCAGCTCTCAGGTATAGACAATTCCAAACAAGAGTCCTGCTGATAAAATTATGCAGAAGGCCTATTTGTTAAATAAGCATCATATCTTTGCAGAAATTGTTTCCATTCACCTTTGTAAAGCTTGCCATTGTGATGTACATGGTTGTACATATCCATTGTTGTACATTTATTTCTTTGAACCCTTGTATAACCTCATTCAATAAATATACCTAACAAGAAAAAATTTTTATTTTCTAAACAGTTTGTATTAATATGCTCAAAGAGAGCTATTCTCAAGGGAATGTGAATTGTTAAGCCCTCAAAATAGCTTTTAGTGAAGAGTTTGCAGTAATCCTTTGAGTTGTCCCTGCTATTGACCTTCTTGGAAAAGGAGCCAGCATTTCCCACCTGCCTACCCACCCTAGTTCCACTGGAAGGAAGCGAGAGGGAAGCCATCTGCAGGTGTGTCATTGCTGCTGATGTGTTTTTTTGTTTGTTTGTTTGTTTTTTGTTTTTGTTCTAATCTGGGAAAGAAGGTTGCTGTCCTGGCCTCTGGAGCCACTGAAACTGAAACCTGGAGGGAGAGAAACTGAGTAGGGGTGAGATCAGGGGATGGAGAGGAGTGGCTGGCACTGCTGGATCCCTGAGCCTAAGAAAGCTTGTTCAGACCTGTGCATGTTGGAGGACAGGAGTGCTTGTGATGCAGAGAGGTGACACTATAGGTTTGGGTAGCCTAAGAAATATGGTTTAGGCTGTGATGCTATTGGGAGCTGTGAATGCAGGGTATGGGATAAAACTGAGGAGGCAGTCCTGAATGCAAAGGCTGCAGCAGGAGCAGGGCACTGGACACTGAGGCTGCAAACTATAGAGAAGGGTAGAGGAGAGATGTGCCAGCAACCTGTCAACACCCAAACTCATGGAAACATCAGGGGAACCTGTTCATACACAGATGGGGAGACTTAGTAACCTGAAAAAGCACTAGGCAAGTTTCAACAGAAATACACATGAAACATGAAAGGTCAGATGAGATAGAAAGATGCACTAGAACAAAGCTCCTCAATGGATAATTTCAAAATAACCAGATACTTAGAAATGCCAGGAAATTTATAACCCTGCTTAAAAATATGCTGCAAGACTCAAAGACACCACTATGAAAGCAATTGATTCCTTGGGAAAAAAAATTAATTTGGAAGAAAAAATCAGCAAGGAAATTGAGATTCTGAAGAAGAATCAAACACAAATCCTAGAGATGCAAAGCAAAAAAAAAAAAAATCAAGTGAATATTACAGAAGCAACAGTATGAAGACTAGATGAAGCAAAAACAGGATAGCTGATCATGAAGTAAAAGTGGAGCCTATTATTTACACTGGTTCCAAAGAAGAAAGAAGGTGAAGTGGTATGAGCAAGATTCTCAAGAGTCCTGTGATAAAATGTAGAAATGAAACCTATGAATTCAAGGGGTTCACAAAGGAGCTGAAAATGACATGAGAGCATTGGGAAACTTATTCAAAGAGATACTAAATGAGAATTTCCCAAATCTAAGGCAAGAACAGGATAACTATACAATTGAAACATTCAGAACCCCAGAGTAGATAAGAACAGATCCTCTCCATAACAAATTATAATTGGGAAGCTAAATCTAGGGAGCAAAGAATCTATTCTAAAAGCTAAAGAGAGAAACATCAACTAACTTATAAGGGAAACCCATCAGAATAACAGCTAATTTTTCAACAACAACCTTAAGGGGAAGGAAAGTTTTGTAAGACATCATTCAAGTCCTGCAAATGAATAACTGCCTACCAAGATAAAATCACCAGTGTAGCTTTTAAAATAGTTGAAGAGCTCAAGACATTCTATGATATTGACTTGCCTAAACATTTTGTGACCACCAAGCCAGCATAGCTGAGGCTCTTCAATGATATACCACATACGGGAAAGCTAAGATAATCCCAAATACAAAATCAAAGGAATGAATTATAAACATGAGGGGAACTTAAGAAAACAATAGACTAAATATGAATAAAAAACAGAAATAAGCACCAAATTGATGCAGAATAATAAGCAGCTCTCAGTAATTACTCTCAATTTAAATAGTTGTAACTCATGATTCAAGAGGCATAGACTGCCCAATTGGACTAAAAAACATAAACCCTCATTATGTGGCATTCAAGACACTCACTTCATCCATAAAGACCTTAAAAGGCTGAAAGTTAATGGCTTCAAAATAACATACCAAGCATGTTGGAACAACAACAACAACAACAACAAAAAAGTAGCAAGAGTTGCAGTACAAATTTCTCACAATTTAAACTTCAATCCCAAACCAATCAGAAGAGACAAAGTATATATTGGTAAAAGGAACAGTCAACCAGGAACCCATAACAGTACTTAATATTTACTCACCAAATATAGGTTCACCTAGCTTCAAAAAACAAGTTTTATTAGAGACAAAAGAACACATTGGGCCAGACACAATAATTATGGGATATTTCAATACCCCATTTTTGCCAAGCAAAATCAAAGCAAAAAATCAACAGAGAAACAATGGACTTAAATAGCACCATAGACCAACTGGACCTTACAGATGTCTATAGAATATTCCATCCATCAGCTGTGGAATACACATTTCTTCCAGCACTACATGGAAATTTTTCTAAGGCCATATTTTACTCTTCAAAAATGGCCTCACCAAATACCAAAAGAAAAAAACAATAGAAATCATCCCCTGTAGCTTACCAGATCACAATGGAGTAAAACTAGAACTCACAAGCAATAAATTTTAAAAATACATGGAGAATAAATAACATCCTGCTGAATCAATGGATCATCAAAGAAGTCAGAGAGAAAATTTAAAAATTTCTGCAATCAAATGAGGATGAAAATACATCCTATTAAAATTTGTGAGCTACAGCAAAGGCAGTTCTAAGAGAAAAGTTTATAGCTGTGAATGCCTTCATCAATAAGTTAGGGAAGCCCTAAATAAATACTCCATGTCCCATCTTAAGACACTAGAAGGCCAACAGCAAGCCAATCCCAAAAGGAGCAGTAAGATAGAATGATCAAGTTCAAGGCAGAGAAATCCCAATTAGAATCTAAAAAGACAATTCAAAGAATTAATTGGACTATGAGGTAGTTCTTTAAAAAGATTAATAAAATAGATTCCCCCAATCCCAGCCAATCTCATTAAAACAATGAAAAAAAGGCCCAAATTAAAAAAAAATTAGAGATGAGAATGGGATCACAACTAGATACCAAACAAATCCAGAAGATCATCGGGGAATGCTTTGAGAAACTGTACTCCCCCTAAAACAAAAATATAGACGAAAAGGTTAAGTTCCTTAATATATACAAATTTCCAAAATTAAGCTCGGAGAACACAAGGAATTTAAACAGACCTATTGCATTCACCAAAATAGAGATAATAATAAATAAAATAATATCCCAAGAAAGAGAAGTCCAGATCCTAACAGGTTCACAGTGGAATTGTATCAAACCTTCAAAGAAGAATTAATACCTACTCTCCTCAAACTATTTCATAACATACAAAAGGAAGGGGCATGCTCAAATTCATTCTATGAAACCAATATTACTCTGATACCAAAAGGACACTTTAAAGAAAGAGAACTATAGACTAATTTTCTTGATGAACATTGATACAAAAAACCTCAATAAAATTCTGGCAAACTGAATTCAGCAGCACATAAAAAAGATCATATTCTATGATCAGGTGGAGTTCACTTCACAGATGCAAGGATGGTTCAACATATGAAAATCAGTCAATCTAATTCATCATATCAAGACGCTGACAGACAAAAATCACATGATCATCTCAATGGATGCTGAGAAGACCTTTGACATTGTGCAACATCCTTTTAAGATAAAAGTCTTAGGCAAAGTGGGCATAACATGAAAATATCTTAACATCTTAAAGGCTATCTATGATAAACCCAGAGTCATTATCATATTAAATGGGAAAAACTAAAATTATTCCCTCTAAGATTAGGAACAAGATGAAGATGTCCACTCTCCCCTCTTAAACAATATTTGGATACAAGGCCTGGCCAGAGCAATCAGGCAAGAGAAGGAAACCAAAGGGATACATACAGTCAAGGAAGAAGTTAAACTATCCTTATTTGCGGACAACATGATCCTTTATCTAATAAACCTCCAAAATTCCCCTAGAAAACTCTTAGAGCTGATTAAATCCTTCAGCAAAGTAGCATTATACAAAATAAATAATCAAAATCAGTATCTTTCCTTTAAACCAATAGTGAATAGGAAGAGAAGGAAATTAAGGCAACAAGTCCATTTACAATAGCCCACCAAAATATTAAATATATAGGTACCAATCTAACTAAAGACCCTGTAGGTCTCTATAAGGAAAACTTCAAAATACTAAGGAAGGGAATTGTAGAGGGTAATAGACAATGAAAGGACCTCCCTTGCCCATAGATCAGGAGACTCAGTACTGGAAAGATGGCTATGTCATCAAAAGTAATTTATAGATTAAATGCAATCCCCATTAAAATTCCAATGACAGACTTTGCAGAAATAGAAAAATTAATTCTAAAACTCATATGGAAGCACAAAAGACTGCATATAGCCAAAATAATCTTAAGCTGCAAAAACAGCACAGGTGGGATCATTATACCTAACTTCAGACTATACTACATGGCAGCAGTGGCAAAACCAGCTTGGTACTGGCACAAAAATAGGCTTGAAGACCAATGGAACAGAATTGAAGACCCAGAGATACACCCACACAACCACAGCCACCTGATTTTTGACCAAGGGGCTAAGAACATTCAATGGAGAAAAGGTAGCCTCTTCAACAAATGATGCAGGGAAAATTGGATATCCACTTGCAGAAAATTGAAAATAGGTCCATATCTCTCAATTTGCACAAGAGTCAATTTGAAATTGATAAGAGACCTCAACATAAAACTGGAAACCTTAAAACTACTAGAAGAAAAGATAGGAAACACTCTCCAACACAGAGGCATAGGAAGTATTTTCTTAAGAAGACTCCAATTGCCCAAGAAATGGCACCAAGAATTAACAAACAGGATTACAAGAAATTAAAAAGCTTCTATACAGCAAAGGAAACAATCAACGGAGTTAAGGTAGAGTCTAATGAATAGGAGAGAATCTTTGCATCCTACATATCTGACAAAGGACCAAATTCAAGAATATACAAAAAACTTAACAAAGCAAATAATAAGACAACAAATAACCCAACATGTAGGTGGGTAAAGGAATTGAACAGACAGTTCTCAATGGAAGAAGTTTAAAGGGCCAAGAAACATATGAACAAAAAATGCTATATCACTAGCTATTAGGGAATTGCATTCAAAACAACACTGAGATTCCATCTCACTCCAGTAAGAATGCTCAAGATCAACAAAACAAGTAAGAACAAATGCTGGTGAGGATGCAGAGAAAAAGGAACCCTTTTACACCACTGGTGGGACTGTAAAGTAGTTCAACCACTTTGGAAATCAATATGGTGATACCACAGAAAACTAAGAATAGAATTGCCATGTGACCCAGCTATACCACTCCTGGGAATATATACAAAGGATGATCAGTCACTATACTATAGGAACAACTACATTTCCATATTTTATGCTGCATTCTTCACAATCACAAGGGTGTGGAATCAACCAAGATGTCCTTCAACAGAGGAATACATAAAACAATTGTGGTATATGTATACAATGGAATATTACTCAGCAATGGAAAATAATGAAATAATGTCATTTGCAGCAAAATGGATGATGCTGGAGAATATCCTCTTAAGTGAATGAACTGAGGCCCCAAAAGAGAAATATCATGTTTTCACTCATATTTGGGACCTACATCTGACTTAAAGAAAAAAAAAACATTATACATATGTAGATATATTAAAAAGAACAATCATACTTATCCTAGAGAAAATATAAGAAGAGAAGAAAAAAGGGGGAGGTGATAGTGGCAAGGGAGCAAAAGTTGTGACAGGTGGGATGGGGATGGGAAATATTGAAGAGAGTAAAAGCAGAAAGGATAATCTGAAATTACATTATGCAACTACATGAATACATGGGAAAAATAGGGGACTATAACCCATAATTGTACACAAGTTTTACTATTTATTAATCAAAGGGTTCCATAAATTATATGTGTTGATGAAAGTATAACCAAAAACAATGTGATAGTTGCACAATGGAAATAGCAAAAGCCTTATTACCCTGTACCCCACTAATGTTTATTAATAAGAAGAAATAAAAAAGAAACCAGCATTAGACTTCATGCTCATGGCCAATGTCATTCAAAAAGATTCTAGCCATTCCCTTTCCCTGCATAAGTTGCTGCATATTAAAAGTCCAGAGTAGAGAGCATGGGGCTGAGCCTGAGTTGTGCCTGTACGATGGCTTCAGGGGAGCTGAACTATCTGCTTCCTGAGGTGTTATAGGGAGTATGTGGGAATTTGCTTTCCCCCTTTCTCACAGGACAGGATCTCCTTCCAGTTAAGAAGGAAGTTTATATCCTGGTTAGACAAAATGTCAACAAATACACAAGACTATAACAAAATAACAGGTAAAAAAAAAAAAAAAGACCCTGAGAAAATTTGTCACTAAGAGTTTATATGTTCAGTAGGAAAGTTTATGGTTAGTGTTTTTCATTTCATTTGTTTTACTTTGTTTTGCTGTTGGAAGTGATTTTCACAAAGAGCCTCCATTTAGCACATCTGGGAAGTTTAATCTATCTTGTAATTACTAAATCTAGAAAAGACTGAGTTTTCCAATTTATCAAAAGTCATCCTAACTCTGCTCACTTTCCTAGGAGTTTATGTAACTGGGTCATTCCAGAACTGAACTCAGATTTTATTTTAAATAGACAAAAGATGAATATAACATAGGAATTCAGATAAATGTGATTTATCAGAACAACTAATGTTGGTGCCTTAGCCTGAGAGTATTAGAAATACAGAATCTGCAATGTGTAACTGCCTAGACGTCAATAACTTTATGCAAATGCCTTCTGCTGAGTTTGAGAGTGATACAGTCAATTCAATTAAGAATTAGAACAAAAATAAATTTTAAGTAATTTATTATATAATGTTTAAGCTGTTCAATTTTAGTTATGCAAGAATTAAATAATGAAATTGGGGCACTCAGAAGAAAAAGTGACAAGATGAAAGTAGGTATGATAAAGCCTCTGCATGCATCTAAGTCATATTTGATTCATATTTAATCCTCTTATATCAAACAAAACTTCCAGCCAACTCTCGACAAAAAATCCATATATCTTATAGAAGCACTCTTGATCATTTGCACTCATTTGAAAATTTTGAAATTCCCTACTTTGATTAGTTCAACAAGCCTTAGGGAAATGAAATTAATCCAGAATTTATCCAATCCAATTTATTCATTGGAAATTCCAGAGTATTACATTAATTGTGTGCACAAAAATGATTAAACTAGAGTTGTCAATGTTTTGTTTGAAGGAAATGGAAAAAACTAGATGCATGAAAAATTTTGTTTTCTGAACTTTAAAGGCAGTAATTATCCTGTGAATCAATTTATACCCAGATTTGATAATAAAATTATTTTCAGATCTAGTTATTTGTAGTTATTATTGATTTGCTAACCTAAAACTCTGAGGTTATAATGTTTTACCCTGAGTCTTTAAATAAAAATTTTCTGTAATATTCAGTAAATCTTACTTATACCATCTTCTGTTTAGTTTTATACTGGGAAATGATACAATCACTTTAATAGATTTATATGAAATTGTAACTGATACTTTTACTTTTGTTCTATGAGTAAAGATAAAATTATTATTTGTAAAGATGAAATTATTATTCATAAAGAGTTATCAGATTCCGATACTCTGTTCATGTGTATTGCCTTGACAGATCACTGATTTTACTTTTAAAAATTCATGAACTTCCTCTACATCAAATCTAAATCATTCAACAAATATTTCTGAGGCACTTAAAATGTATGAGGACTGGGAATACAATTTTAACAAAATAAAAACCACAGAAGCCATAAAGCCTAAAACAGATTGTACTTCAACACTTCAATTCTTTTAATGGTGTGTGTGTGTGTGTGTGTATCAATGGACCAATTAATTTAGAATACATGTAACAGTCTGGGAGAAAATGCTTATGAGTGTATTTAACAGATGAAGGATTATTTGTCAGAATAAAGACCTATGAATATATAAAAGAGCACAAAACATCAAAAGTAAAATGAAAAAAGAATACGAATGAAAATAATTAATATTTTCTTCACAGAATTCTACATGTCATCAACAACTGCAACAACAATAAAACCTGAAAAATGTGTTAATTTTTGGCAGTAATGTGGAAATGACATAGAAACCATATGTGAAAATGAAAAGATTAATAAGCAAGAATGCTGATAATATACAGTAAATGCACAAGTACAGTTGGCCGGACTGGTAATAGTTGAAGATTTTTAAGAAGAATTTTAAGCTGGGCACTGTGGCATTTACATGTAATCCCAGCAACTTGGAAGGTGGAGGCAAGAGGATCTCAAGTTCAAGACTAGAGGCAGCTGGAACAATTATGGAGACCCTGTCTCAAAATAAAAACTAAATAAGGGACTAAGAGTTCAGCTCAGTGGTACAGTACTTGCCTAGCATGCATGAGGCCCTGCATTCAACCTCCAGGACTACATCATCAAACAAAAACAGGCATTTTAAAAGTTTTGAAAATATCTGCCAAAATAAAACGTCTATATTCATTGATTTAGTAAATTTACTTCTATGAATATGTTTGAATAATAATAACAGTAATATCTAACACTAGTTTAGTGTTTAATATTTGCCAACCATTGTTCTCACTGTTCTATAAATATATTATTTCATTTAAATCTCAATAAACTTTATTTGTAAGTCTCTTTTACTATAGTTCCCATATTACTGTAGGAAATGAAATGAACAGAGATTAAGTACACAGAGAGTAAGAATAGTCAGGGCTTTAACTAACCCAGGCACTCTGCCCTGAGAACTCTAAATTTTTTTAAATTAGTGTTTTGTTTGTACCTATTTATGAGGTACAGAGTGATAATTCAGCTCCTATACACAATGTACAATTATTAAATGAGGATTGTTGACACTTTCATTTTCTTAAGTATTCTACTAAAACTTTTTAATGAACCTGTAACAAGAACCATATATATTTACAGTATGATGTTTTTGAAGTTGCATACAGTATAGTGAGATTCATTATGAGATTTTCATAGAGTTGCATCCTGTATTTTGTACTTTTTTTCCTCTTTACCCCATGTTGTTCTCCCTCATTAGTATTTTCTCCCTATCATGATGTGTCCACTTGCATTTTCCAATCTTAGATATGTACACTTGTATATATGCATATATATTTTTCTTTGTGGTAGATCTAGGCCCTGCATGTGAGTAAGAATATGTAGTATTTCTTTGTGTTATTTTGCTTAAAATTATGATCTCCAGTTTTACTTATTTTCCTGCAAATGACAGTGACATTCTTCTTTACTGCTCAATAATATTCCATTATATATAGATATATCACTTTTTACTCCAATCATTTGTTGATGGAAATATGGCCTGGTTCCACACCCATGCTATTGTGAAGAGTGCCTTAATAAACATGGAGGTGCAGATATTCCTGCAGTATGATGACTTATCTTCCTTTGAGTATATTCCTACAAGTTGTATATTTGGGTGTATTCCTAGAAGTTGTATAGTTGGATCATATAGTAACTCTATTTTAAGTTTTCTGAGGAACCTCTATACTGATTTCCATTCTGGCTGAACTAATTTAGAGTCCCACCAGCAGTATAATGTGAGAATTCTAATTCTTAATGCTTCCACATCCCCCAAAATAACTTTTCAGATACACAAAGATGTTTCTACAATTGTGGTTGCACACAACCAGAAACTGCCTAATTGCTTGATAAAACAAGTTTTGATACATCTATGTATTATAATTTTGCTGCAAACTAGAATTAGTCTTATGTGAATTACATGTAAAACATTATGAGATACACTATTAATTTAGAAGAAAGGAAGTAAAAATAGTACTTCTGATATTTTCTTATATACATGAATATATAAGTATATGCATGGGAAAAGGATTTGAAGAACACACAGATAGTGACCAGGACTCACAGGTTTCATTTCCCTCTGACCTATATAAACGAAATAGAAACAGAAAAATCAGTAGATTTGAGCTCCAAGAATTCTAAAAACAAAAACAAATAAGTAAAAAGAAATCCATTTACAGTTCCATTATTCATGGCACCTAGGGGAAGGAACATTTTCAAAATACACAAATTCTATAATGTTGAAAGTATACAGAGCCATTGGAGTTCCTGGTGGAAACTATATCAAATCTGATACATAAATAATGAATAAGAGTGGGAGATGATCATATATTAGATGGCATTTCATGCAGAGGTAGCAGCATTCATTAACTCCCCAAATACTGTTTTAGATATATGCAAAAACCTAAAATGAGGAGAGAGCATGTTGAGCTCGGAGACTTGAATGTAGTTCCCCAAAGCAGGTGCGTGCAATGCCAGGGATAAACATATTGGAGGAAAAACTGGAGAGATGGGTAGAAGTGCCATCTCACAGGGCCTTTGGGACCATGTTTGTGACTGTGGCTTTATGTTCACTCATTAAAGGTTTGTCAGGGAAGTGAGGCTGCATGAGCCGGAGATTCAGGAAGGCCCTTTAGGTGCTCTGTAAGGCCAGTGGAGACCTAGGCCACCTCTGAGGCAGGTTGTCACATCAGGATGGTCAGGAAGCTATCTGGGTGAACATGGGTATGGGACTGAGGATAAATGAATGGATCTGAGAGAAAGTAGCAGGAATAGAAAGCATGTGGAGATCCATTTGATTTTGAAATCTGTAAGAAGTAGGAATCCAGGAAGATGTCAGCAGTTTACATAAAAATCCCTTTTAGTTCTGTACTGTGTGCTCCCATGTACTAAGCACGTAATCTTATTTTCCGTTTAAAATCGTTAAGTGTGATAGTATAGCATTTTCCTCTTCAAAGGCAAAGGCAAAATCTTAACAGTGTTTGTATTCCCTTCTACCTGGCAGAGTGCTAGGCAGGAACTTAATAAGCACTAACCACAGAAGTCAGAAGCAAAGGGGTATAATTACTGCATCCTAATTTTTAAAAAAATTAAAGGCTTGAAAACTGCTTTGATTATGGCATTATAGCAAGGAAAAGCAGTTTTCCAGCACACCAACTTTGAATTTTACTATCTTCTCTTATTTCAATATTTAGCATTTAAGGTATCATACAGATAAATGAATTATGTGTTATAAAATATAGCACATTAAAATGATTTACAATTTCTTCTTTATCATATCATATCTATACAGTGATATCAGGGCTGATGCTGCTGAAAAGCATCTATTAAATTATTAAATAATAAAAAGCCCAAATTCATATGTACGCAGGTACTTTCCTTTCAGAAGTTCTGCACTTTTTTTAGATGAATTCATGTTACACCAGCCAAAAACTAATACTCTTAGATTATTTTAAAAAATCTTCATGCTCCATATTTTGCAGAAAATATCAAACCTGTGGGTCTGAAATCAGCCTGGAGCCACATTTTCACGATTTACATAGAAAATAGGATCTATATGCAAAGTCCTGATTATTAAATATTGTATCTTTTAAAAAATATAACCATGCTGAAAAACATTTATATTTTATAGATACAAATTTCAAGAGATAAAAATGAATATAGACCTTAAACATTAATAATGATTGTAAGATGCTTCCCAGAAAGATGCTTCGATGAGCTGATATATATGGGCTTTTTTTTTTTTTTAAAGAAAAGGTTAACAAATAGAGGAGTTAACTTTCAAAACAAGTTCAGGAGTCTTCTCTAAATGTGAGGTTTGTGATAACCAGGAATTCAGATCAGACTACTACAATATTGCCAAAGGAAGATAAGCTATTTTCTGGCTTACACATAAAACTTTAAAGGTGTTTATAGAGTCTTTAAATTTCATTTTTGATTTGTTTCTGCTCAAAACAAGAGCACAAGCTGTCCATTAAGAAAAGGAAGAAGAACCTAGGAGTTATATAAGGACAGCTGCTTCTCATCACCATGTCTACTGATAGAAATCTACCTCTTCAGAGGAAGAAAATCAATATGTACAGAACAGCTAGCATTTCAAATATATAGAGAGTATTATGACTATACTCTATTTTAAAGTTGTTAAGCTTTTTACTTGTGACCAACAGGAAAAAAATGTCACCATTTATAATGGGGTGTTCTGCGAAGAGTAATTTCTGCTTACATCACTTCATTTTAGAGGATTTACTGGGAGAATCAGACGGGCTCAAGCTGAAACAGCCCAATTACCAGTTAAAACTGCCTCAGGCTTTAAGAGTCTATTGGGCTTTAAAAGTCCATGATGTTATAGCATTAGTATCCTTAAAGAGAGATTCAGATATCACACTAAATGTGATTTTAAAAGGTTTAAATTTTAAATCACATTTAAAAACGTGATTAAATATTTAAAAATCTATTCTTTAACATTATTTCAAAATGATTTTATTTTTCACTTGTACACACATTTAGGAGATATAACAAGATATTTTTAACTATTTCAATATTGCCAAATGGATAAGGGACCTATGCTAAGACAATTCGGAAACACAGTAAATATTATAAAAAAAAAAAAGGTTAGGCAAAAGAAATCAGTACATGTAGCTAATTATTGGTCCCATATTAACATTAAATAAATTGGGGTTAGGAGAAAAATAAAAATCAGCATGTGTAAAAGGAACCTTATTTTATGTTTGTGAACTTTTGTGTTATGCTGCTCTGTTAAACAGTTTTATTGTTTGCCTTAATAGTGCCTTTTAAACTTTTATATTGGCCCTGGAGGGTAAAATTAAAACCTGTCAGAATTCAATTCATAAAGGCCTTGTACTTACAGAATGAATTTTGTGAAAATATATATGTAAAGAATAAATTTTAGTAATGAAATCTCAGGTATGGAAAGTAGAAATCTCACAAAATACGTTGAACAAATTAAAAGATATACAGAGGTTCTTCTAGAAAGAACTATAACAATTTCCTTCACCATAACCTCTAAGGAAGTTCAGGAGAACTCAATATTAAACTCTACAAATTTGTATATATATGTGTATGTTCATTATAGTAAAGAATATAATTCCAAGTGTGGAGGTAAAGGCCAATATCTCCCCCTCATCACACACTGAGCAACCTCTCTCTTTATAAACTCAAACATCACTGGAGATGCAAAATTAGAAACTCAATAATTCTAGAAAATAGCAAAGAAATTAATGATTTCAATTTTAAGTTACAGAATCCATCAGAACTTAGAGTCTCAATAAATAATGGCTAAAATTTTTATCATAAAAATGACAGATTCCTGAATTCATGAATACAACCCACTTAATCTGGCTTTGGGTGATCTATACCTTGCCTAGGGCTAGAATTGTCTAGCTCTGGTTCCTGGCCTACTTTTAGTCTTCCTTTTCCACTGAGAAGCAATTTATTGTTTAGTGTTTTTGGCAGATTCTACCATGTTCAGCAATGTGGACTTTCTGTGAGATATACATAAGTATAAATTCCCCTTAGAAAGTTCTTGGATATTTTCAGCACATTCCCCAAATGTATTTTTTTTCCCACTTTCCAAAATATTTTTCTGGATTTAAACAGGCCTGTTTAATACAAAAGTACAAGAAGCTTCCAGGTAATATTTATTGTAAAGATTAAACTTTCCATGATGTATAAGCTGTGCCCATTGAGCAACATTAAGTCATTAGTTCCAGATAGAAGATGTCACCTTTTAAACTTTAAAGGTAGTCATTTTAGTATAGTGTGAGAAATGGTTCTTTTCTATCATTTATTTGCCTTTTTTTCACTCAATGAAAATTATACAAAAGCCTAATGTTGGAGCTCAGAGAACAATATCCCCCAAATAAGGAGTCTTTGACTTGCTGATCAATTCAATCTAAAAGAAATTAAAAGGGCTTAAAAACAGGCTTTGAATCAAGGTCTCTCTAATCTTGTCTCCCACCTGGTCCCCTCCTACACAGAGACAAACTTTCTGCTATCTTATTTGCTAAAGGTCTGGATCTGCCAGAGAAGAAATGAATACCTCTGGTCCTTTCCCTGAACTTTCATTAACTAAACTCATACTGTAGAAAGACTGAAGTCTGATAGCATCAGCATGCCTGGATAGACTTTTGTCACACAACATTATCCTCTATTTCATAGAATAATTTACAATCCACATTCTGCTCTACAGTCCCAAGAAACTTTGTCCTAAAACATTGTATGCTCTCTAAACCCATTAAACTCCCCTGAAAACCATTTAGTGTTCCTTCACAGTTCCCATTCTCCCAATCCCTAATAGAACAAGGGGTATAGATAGTCTTGGATTATGTTGGTTTAGTGGATAATCACTCTCCTGGGATTATATCCTGTGCTGTGATTTTTCCCCTCTTGCACATTAATAAATTTGTATGCCTTTTCTCCTATTTAATCTGTCTTTTGTCAGTTCATTCCAAAGCACCTTCAGAGGGTGAAGAAATTTCCCTTTGTCCCTAGCCTGACATCACTTTTCACAAATAATATTCATTGTAGATGAATACATTGCATATAGTTATAAGTGTTCTCCATTACTCATATAAGCAGCATGTAATCACACATAACATGTATTTTCTCCATTACTTCTTATTCATATTTGAACTGATATATTTCCATAAGTAATAATTTAAATTTTTAAAAATCTAATGAAATGAAAAGGTTATATAAATGTCACTGCCTTGCTGCACATCTTACAAGTTCTTGCTGAACTCTGAACATCTGGACTGGATATCTACTATACAGAAAAATGCATCTATGCCTGAAGAAGTATTCCTTGCAATAGCTTTATGACATCGAAGCAGCCTTCAAATCACATTTACCCATACAATGGCATCATTTTTCTTCCCTATGTAGAATTCTGGATCTCATTAAGAAAGCTCATACTGCTCTTTCTCTTCGTCATACTTGTCTATAAAAGAAAAACTTAATTGCCTTATATATCCCTTTAGAAATCCAAGCACATCAATTATAATCCAAACTGGGTTCTCTAAACCATGTAACATTACCATATAGAAAATAAGATGTAGCCATGGAGTTTAGTTGTTGTTCTTATGAGTTATGTAATACTTATGACCATGAGATTGATGCAGAAGCTATCAAAAATAGGACACTTGACACATCAAGTTATTTTATTAGAACAGTTGTATCACTAATTTATGCTTCATTGTCCTCTTCTATACTTTGAAGTCTTAAAAGCAAATTTTAATCTTTCTCCTATAACTTATTTTTTTTCTTTTTTGAAACAAGGTATTACTGTGCAGCCCAGGCTGGCCTTGAACTTGCTATGCTCCTGCTCTGTTTCTGAATTTTTTTCTTTTTTAATGTTTGTATTTTGGCTTTTGGAGAAAATCCAGAAAATCACAAAGAAAGAAAGCACTAATAATCCCATCACCGTGTAATGGGATTCACTCACATTATCTTTTTTTGTTTGTTCAATGATAGCATTTTTAAAATAAGCATTTTAAAATAAGTGAATATTAAGAAAACTTATGAAATATAGAAAAGTATAAGAAAAATAAATTACTCATAATCTCATCACCCAATGGTAGCCTATGTTTACTTTTATTTCTACATATATACTTCTGTGTAAACAGATACATACTTTCAACAATATTATCCTTGTTACTTAAATTTGTTGGCAAATAATTTACCATGTCATTAAATATTCTTCAAAGATATAAATTTTAATATCTGCTTAATTTCCCATCTTCTTTCTGTATGAAGTTATGTAATCTTTTCCTATCAGATATTTAAGAAAATAAGCCAGAACAAAGCATCTGTTTAAACACATACATTTTTTTCTTCAGTTGGCCTGATAAATGCAATTAAATTTGGATATCTGTGTATATTATTTATCTGATTTGGATTGAAAAGAGAGATAAAAAGAATATTTAGGTGTTTGGGACAGTCTTTTTCATTTTAGATCAAAATCGACTATGTAATATAACTTTCTCACATGCAATTTTATGCAATATTATGGTAATAAATAGCATTTCATTTAAAGTAGTAGAATAATACCTATAATAAAACATATCCCTTATGATGTTTAAAATTTTATTTTCTCTTTTAGTGAAAGAAAAAATCTCAGAATTGCATACCTGGGGATATGATATAGAAGAAATCTTTAAATTCATCCATCCAAACTTCTGCCAGCCTCCTATTGTTCTTGTTGATAACATGACCAGTGCCACCAGGGAAAGTGTATGGAGTTGCCTTCCGAAAAACATGACCAACATGGGAGCAAGTGACAATCTCCAAAGACCCTCCACATTGCCAAATCTGGGAAAAAGAACAACCATTGCATGGCAGCCATTATAAATGATGTAATGGTAATGAATGAGAAGCAACTAATGCGTAGGCCAAGTCTCCAAATCTTACATGCTTCAAGAAAATACTGGATAGACACAATGTTTAGAACTAGTATACTAACATTTGGCAAAAGATGCCAATATGGAAGAGCTTGATATACTTAAATATTTGTAGCACTGGAATCATGGAGGTAAGATGTGATTATGTGCATGTTACATTATTAGAAAACATAAACTCCAGCTTCAAATAGTTAACCTAATGACTATTTAATAAATACTTGGTAATCAAATTATGCTATGAATGAATGAATTTGTACCTGTTAAGATGTAATGTCAAACACTAAATTTGATCTGAAGAAATATCAATCCATTATAATCTACACAAATTGGGATTTTTTAAATGCCCATTCCTTTCCAGTTGTCCATATCCCCTCTCTCTTAAGCCTTTGGGTTTGTTATTATTCTTACTTAAAATGGGCTGGGATGCCTTTACAACTGTTCAACATCTACACATCCTTCAAAACATATTTCTTCAAGATCATTTCTTTCTAGGATGCTCTGTGGGGAGATTTAATACTACATGCCTTTTGTAATTTTTCTTTTCTTTCCTTTTCCTTTACTGAGACAGGGTGTTGCTATATAGCCCAGGCTGGCTTGGAACTTATGTAGCCAAACTGGCCTCAGACTCATGGGCCTCCTCTCTGGGCCTCCCAAATCCTGGGATTATTACTGTTGTAAGCAATTGTTAGCTTCACTAAAGAGGGGTACTCTGAATGAAAGATCCTTTAAAAACCTGAACTCTTGGAATAAATCAGCTTCAAAAAATAGGTTTTCTTGATATTCTAGGATTCACTATGTCATAGATGTCAGGTATGTAAAACTATCTAACATATTTATTTTAATAAAATTTCACTGTGTAGTCATAGGATTTACTAGTATCACATATGTGTGTGTGTGTGTGTGTGTGTGTGGTGTATAGTTGCACTTCCATATCTATATATTTTGCATCTGTGGATTCAACTATGAATTGAAAATATTAGAAGAAAATTCCATCTCTATTGAACATGTATAAGCTTTTTTCCTGTCATTATTATTCTCTAAAATAGTGTCAATAACTTTTAAATCCTACATAGGATTTACATTTTATCACATATTATATGTAATCTAGAGATAAAGTGGCCTGCAGCCATGGCACTGTGGCATCTGATCCCATCAGATCTTGGAAGCTAAGTGGGGTCAGGCCTGGTTAGTACTTGGATGGGAGACTGCCTGGGAACACCAGATTCTGTAGGCTTGGGAGACAGACCTGGCAACCCACTCCCAAAAATCAATCTGCCATTGAAAACTCTATGAACATCAGAGAAGAACTGACAAAGTGTTTCCCCTGTTGTACATAGGATCAGTATGAGTCAGATACTGACATGGTGGCACCTAACAACAGAGGTAAGGTATAGAAGAGGATATGTATAGGTTTTAGGCAAAAAGCATGGCATTTTATATAAGTACTTAAGCATCTACAGATTTTGGTATCCCTTGAGGTGTCCTGGAACCAATCTCCCTATGGATGCTGAGGGATGACTGTATTTATGAATGTATATTCATGAATATATACATATATGTATATGTATACACACAATATATAATACTATGTTGCTGTTGTTAGGTGCTGTCAAGTCGGTATCCGACTCATAGCAACCCTAATAGGGTTTTCAATGGCTGACTGTTTCAAGATTGCCTTGGGAGTAGATTGCCAGGCCCTTCTCCCATTTTTACGATGCTGGGAATTGAACTCGGGACCTCAGAGACTGCAGTGCAGCGCTCTACCAACTGAGCTAAATCCCAGCCCATATAATACTATACACAGTCATATTAAGTACATATATGCTGGAAGTTTCTTATCTCAATATACAAAACTAGTAGTTATCCTGTCTGCACCCACATCATCCGATCCCACCTGATCTCAGATCTCTAATCAGGGTTGGCCTGGTTAGTCCTTGAATTGGAGACTGTCTGGGGATACCAGGTGCTTCAGTCTAGGAAGAAGGACCTGGTCGCTCATTCCCAAAACAATCAGCCACTGAAAACCCTACTTGGGTTGCTATGAGTCAGATCCATCTAGACACCACCTAACAACAAAGTAGTTATTGTTATATGGAATTTGAAGAACTTGGTTTTAAACTATCACTAATGATTTTTATTTGGGCTGGGATTTAGCTCAGTTGGTAGAGCGCTGCACTGCAGTCTCTGAGGACCTGAGTTCAATTCCCAGCACCGCAAAAATGGGAGAAAGGCCTGGCAATCCACTCCCACAGCAATCCCGAAACAGTCAGCCATTGAAAACCCTATGAGGCTCACTATGAGTTGGATACCGACTCGACAGCACCCAACAACAATGATTTTTATTTAATAAGCCCAATGTAAGGGGAATTCTTAAAAATCCCCATTAATATGTATAAATTTTGTAATTTTATGTATCCACTTAAAAAAAGTTAAAAAACAAAACTAAGAAAAAACTTCTCCAATTGACCCCTCAAGTGAAGTTTAGCTTAAATAGAGCTTCTGTTGGGTTTGTGTGCTATTAAAAGACATTTACTTTGAACATCATAACACATGCCTACAATTCTAGCTTATTAAGAGGCTGAGGTACATATGCAATTTAGTGAGACTCTTGTCTCAAGATAAAAACTAAAAAAGGGATTGGGATTGGGCCTCAGTGTTGGAGCACTTGCCTAGCAGGTTTGAGGCCCTGGGTTCAACTTTCAGTACTGAAAAAAAATTCAGATTTTACCACAAGATGAAAGATGATAATAAATTATACACTTTAACATTGGTCTACGCATTTCATGTAGAATCTATTCTTTCTTATTTGCTAATTGTTTAAACTGTGTAATACTAATTGAAAAGAGGCTCCAATCAAACACTAAAATTCTGGACAATATTAAGAATGGATTCTACCAAACCCCTCAAAAGACAGGGCAGCTTTTTCTTAAATAATCAAAGTATTTTTAATAGGTTGATAACTTCCACACCTTTTTAGCATGAAATTTGAAAGACATTTGTTACTGGGGGATTGAACCCATGGCCTCACTCATACCAGGCACGTATTCCACCACTGAGTGGTACTCTGGCACCTTTTATTTTTTTGTTTTTTTTATCTTGAGACAGGGTGTCTGGTCTCAAACTCATCATCCTCCTGTCTCAGTCTCCAAAGTTACTGGAAATATAAGAGTGCACCAAATTACTCAGTGATAAGACATCTTTTAATTACACACACCTCTATATTCTTTTTTTTTTTTAATCTTGAGATAGAGTTTTTTCTAATTTGCACATGCTGCCTCTGGCCTTGACTCTCAATCCTTCCACTTCAACCTCCAGAGTCACTGGGATTACAGGCATGTGCCATTGCTCCTGGCTATAGTTTTCCATTATTATTTCATTAAAAAAGAGAAAGTTGTAATTATTCCTGTCAAATACAAATCAACACTTATATGTCGGTTGAGATTTTATCCCTTTCATCTTTCTTAAAGATGCCACTAATTCAGTTACTCAATTGCTTTTTTACTGAAAGAGTAATCATTTCCCTCTACTAGATTATACCTCTCTTTATATAGTGTCTTCTAAAAATCACAATTGTTCACATAGTTTAAAACATAAACAAGTAAAAAACTTACAAAGCACAATAAAAGATATCATTTTGTCCATATCTTCATATCTCATTTTTGCTTTCCCTCACTTTAATATATATATTATATCATAATATTATATATTGTAATATATATATTATATATAATATATTATAGTGTATATATTTACTGATACATGTCATTCCCTTCCTATTATATTTATTCATTTTGTTCTACCTACTATGAAATTCTGTGTATTTCTGCAGCTCCCTCCAACTTGGTATGGAAAAGTCATAAACATGTCCAAGGATGCATTACCTAGTAGCCTTTTTTCTTGGATTGTCCTTCTGACCCTCATCCTTATTCACTGTTCATCCATTTTGTCACTGAATTTCTATTTAAATATTGGTCTCCATCTCTCCTTGTACATTACCAGAGAGGTCTCTTTTGTTCCTATTTCTGTACATATGATCTGAGTGCTTACATCCTCAACATTTACATCTCACTCCAGTCCTCTCCTCTGGGATGCAGACTTAGATAGCCAAACATTTACTTGACACATTCACTTGTCCACAGTGTGTCCACCATGTCCACGGTAGAATTGTTGGGTTATCTGTCCTCTGTCAGCCTCGTCTTATTTTCTCCCAGGATTTTATTTTATTTTATTTTTTATTTATTTAATTTTTTTGCCAGCAAATGGTGCCACCACTTTCCCAGATGGTCATAATTAAATAACCTCACAAACAAACAAAATAAAAGCAAACTAGATGTCAACATTGATTTTTCTCTTTCATCACTCATGCACAATCCATTAACGAATCCTGGTACCAGTGTTATCTGCAACATGATTCTTGTCGATTCCCTTGCTCAGGATGCTATAACAAAATAGCACAGACACTGATCAGGTTGTGGCTTATCAAAAGAAATTTACTTTTCACTGTTTAGGAAGCTAGGAAATCTAACAACAAGATGCTAGGATGATTGTTGTTGTTAGGTGCCGTCAAGTCATGTCCAACTCATAGTGACACTTATAGGGTTTTCAATGGCTGATTGTTTTAAGATTGCCTTGGGAGTGGATTGCCATGTCCTTCTCCCATTTTTGTGGGGTTGATATGGAACTTGGGACCTTAGAGACTGCAGAGTGGCGCTCTACCAACTGAAGTAAATCCAGCCTCTCTCTCTCCCGCTAGAATGATTAGCTTCTGATAAAGGCATTCTTCCTGGCTCACAGATGGTAACATTCTTGTGGTATTCTTCTAGGAGAGAAGGAAGTGGGGGAGAGTTACCACTTCAACATAAGCATTTTGGGGGAACATGGCTCAGTCCATACCACCATCTCTCTTTTCCTGAGGACATTATCCTTGACTTAATTAACACCTTTGGTCTGTCAGTTGTAACAGTCTCTTTATTGTCTTGCTGATTTCACTGTGGCAGTCCTACAAATTATTTTATTCTCAGAGATCAGAATGATCATTAAAAATTTAGAAATTTAATTTTAAATTTTAAAATAAGTAAATCAGGAAAGAAATCTCTGACGATGTAATGTTTCAGTTGAGATAAAATGAGAAGAGGCAGCTAAGGTAAAGTAGTGACAAAATTAAAATCCAAGCACTGGGTAAGGAGGAAAAATTTCATTTTCCCCACTTAAATCCTTCAATTGTTTCTCACTGAAATGTAAACAAAATCCTTTACAAGTCCTCTAGGGCCCCATGATTCTTTCCTCTGTCAGTAAACAGTAATATTGGCTCTCTGCCATTTCTTAGAATAACATATTACATACTTTTTCACACACCAAAGCCACAACATCTGTTTAACCTGCACCTGGAATGTAATTATGTCACTCTTTTAACTAAGCTACATCTTTCTCATTTTATCTCAACTGAAACAGTATTTTATAGAGATTTCCATATTTAAAGTAGTGTCACCCAGAGAATTTCTCTTAATACACCCTGTTCAGTTCCTTCATTGCTTAGCATAATCTGTAATTTATTTATTTCCATCCCTATCTGCCCTCTTTCCTCAATAGAATGTAGGCTTTAAAAGGGCAGGGGAGAAGTCTGGTCACTTTTGTACCCACTAGACTCAAACTCAGTGCTATGTACATGCTGTTGTTGTTGTTGTTAGGTGCCCTCCAGTCGGTATCCGACTTATAACGACCCTCTGTACAACAGGGAAAACACTATTGTCAGTGCTTCTCTGCTGTGCATAGGGTTTTCAATGGCAGATTGATTTTTGGGAGGGGGTTGCCAGGTCCTTCTCCCAAGCCTACAGCTTCTGGTGTTCCCAGGTGTTCTCTTATCCAGGTACTAACCAGGGCTGACCCTGCTTAGCTTCCAAGATCTGACGGGATCGGATGCCACAGGGCTACAGCTGCAGGTGCTATGTACATAGTAGATGCCATAATATGTCGCAAGAACAAATGAACAATTTATAATTAAACATCAAGTTTAACATAAAAAAGTCATCTCTGGCAGCATGATGAGATTTTAATAGGCATATCTGGGGATGATATTAAGTTATATTTTTGGAGGTATTTTTAAATATCAGACTAGGAAAAGTAAGTTAGTCAAATCCATGGTATTCCACTTATCTTGGAATTTGAGGAAGTTCTTTGGAGCAGGGGTCCCCAGCACCCTGGCCACTGATCAGTATTGTACGTACATCTATATGTACACCTGCTCCCCATAGCTTGTATTACCAACTGAGCTCTGCCTCCTGCCAGATCAGCAGCACCACCTCCACCATCTGTGGAAAAATTATCTTCTACAATACCTGCCCCTGTTGTCAAAAATGTTGGGGGCCACTGCTTTGGAAGTCACAACAAAACAATAACAGCAAAATTAGAAATATTTGATGGTTCATGGCAAACAAGCTAGGATTTAGATTAGTTGGCAGAGCACCGCTCTGCAGTCTCTGAGGTCCCTGGTTTGATTCCCAGTACTGCAAAAATGGGAGAAGGATATGGCAATCCACTCTTGAGGCAACCCTGAAACAATCAGCCATTGAAAATCTTATGAGTTGGACCCAATTCAAAGGCACCTAACAACAACAACAAGGCAAACAAAGTTGTCAAGTGATATAATCTTAATTTTTAATGTACTATGAAACATAACCATGCAACCTCATGCTATTTCTCCATTTCTTTTAAAAACATGATTTAGTGAAGTACTCAGGCATTTGTAGTGTGAGAAAGCCTTTTGAAAAGGTATTCTTAATTCAGAAGTAATACATGACGTGCTGTAAATGAAAGAAAACTTATGGTTTTCTTGTTACTGTGAGGAAGGCAGTGTTAGTGGTAAGACTTTTCCTCTCCTACGGATTAGGCTTAACTGAAGGGTAAGTCACTTAAGTAAAATGAGCATTCACTCTCCCAGATGGATTCTTAATGAATAGCAAAGGAGCAGGCTACCCAAAGGCTGCCATTTGAATGGAGCAGAATATATTCAGAAAGTTCACAAGAAAGCCTCAAGTGTGCAGAAAAATACGGCTTTAGTAAAGTAAGGGTAACTTCTAATCTAGAGAACTCTAATGGTGTGGTTCGGGCTTTTATTAATTAAAGCTTCCAGCAGCAGAATTAAGAGGTCTAATGGTACAGTGACTGAGAAGAAGCATTACCACTGGGCTGTACCCTCAGACCATTTTTTTTATTTTTTACTTGAGACAGGGACTTACTAAGTTAGGCAGGCTGCCTCTAGCCTCAAACTTCAATCCTCCTGCCTCTGCCTCCTGAGTCATTGGGATTACTGTCCTGTGTTATCACGTCTGGCTGTAAAGAAGTGGTTTTTAACTCAACTGTTAAAGACATCAGTGGTTTCTATGCTATATAGACCATGGGACATAGAAAAGAAAGAATGAGCTGTGGGACTAGCAGTTTGTCAAAGACATTGGCAAGGAGATTCACCATTGAGAAAGGCAGTTGAGGACCTTTCAGGGTGAGAGAAAGTCTAAGATCTTCCTCTATATAAGGCAGCAGAGGAAACATAATGTGAAACAGGGCACAGGTTTTAAGGAAAAGATGAAACTGTGAATGAAAAACAACCACAATGGTAGAGGCCACCAGGAGCAGGTGCATCTGCAACAGGCAGCATTCATCTAGCACATCAAGTAAGACCTGACCTTTCTCTAGCTGTCCTATTTGACCTCCAGTACAGGCACGGAAGAAACCCTGAAACTTTCTGCACTCCAGGCTCCTCTGTCAGCATGGGCCTGGGCAGAAAAGAGAATTTCAGCTATGAAGTATTTTTGAAACCAAGGCATTTAGACATAAGCATTTTCAGTAATTGCAAGTTACCAGAAGAACAGGATTTGTCATCAGGATTAGAAAGCACTATTCTTCAGAGCATAAAAAATGACTGGAGAAAAAAATAAAAATATTTTAAGTCTGTAACACTCTAAATTCAAACTTTACAATAAATCCTGTTATGTATAAACCAGTGATTCACACATGTTCTCTGGGTTCCCTATTTGCATTTTTGTAAATATGGATTGTTGTTGTTGTTGTTAGGTGACGTCGAGTCAGTATCTGACTCATAGCGACCCTCTGTACAACAGGGGAAACACTATTGTCAGTGCTTCTCTGCTGTTCTTAGGGTTTTCAATGGCAGATTGATTTTTGGGAGGGGGTTGCCAGTTCCTTCTCCCAAAAATATGGATTAGCATGCGGTTATATGAGATGCCCAGGGCTCTTTATTTCCACTTTTGTCATTTCCTGCTCCTATCATGGTTTATGGGCTTACAGGTTTTATATCAATATCATGGCTCAGAGTGTGACACTCCAATGATATGGCACTTTGGCAATTGAACAAATCTGTCTTTCTCTCCTGAAACATAAAAGTCATAAGACCTTCATTCTAAAGGGGTCGTTTCTTATACCCCAAGGCCAAGATGAATCTGAACAAACAAGTCTGGCTAAAGCCTTCCATCTCTATCCCCTCATTTTATTACTGTTTTAGTACAATTATACTTCTACATGACTGTTCATCCTTCCAACATCCTAAGAATAATAATAAACAGTATTATATATGTCTATGAGTCTTCATGGGTTAGGGTTTACCTAAGTTAATATTGTGCTGCTCTGTGTTCCTTGAGGCCTTGGATTTGATCCCCAACACTGCAAAAATGGGAGAAAGGCCCGGCAACTCAACATCAAGAAAAAAAAAAATTCCTTACAACTGGATCAGTAAACTAATTAATGATGAATGGAGAAAAGATCGACATGGTCCAAGATTTTGCCTTACTTGGTTCTATAATCAACACTTGTCATAACAGCAGTCAAGGAATAAAAAGACACATTGCATTTGCAAGAGACCTCTTTAAATTTTGACAAGTAAAGATGTCACACTGAAGATGAAGGTGCGCCTGACTAGTGCCATGGTATTCTTAGTTGCATCATATGTTTGTGAAAGCTGGACACTGAATAAGGGAGACAGGAGAACAACTGATGCTTTTGAATTATGGTACTAGACACAAATATTGAATATACCATGGACTGCCAAAAGAACCAACAGGTCAGTCCTAGAAGAAGTACAACCAGAGTGCTCCTTGGAAGCAAGGATAGCTAGACTGCACCTTACACATTTTGGACTTGTTGTAAGGAGGCACCAATCCCTGGAGAAGAACGTTATGTTTGGGAGAGTGGTGGGCCAATGAATAAAAGGAAGTCCAATAACTAGATGGTTTGATACAATGTCTACAATAACGGGCTTAAACATAAAAAGTACTGTATGCATGGCACAGTGTCTGGGATTGCTTTGTTCTGTTGTACACAGGGTTGGTATGAGATGGCTCCAGCTTGATGTCACCTAACAATACCATGAGTCTTCATTTCTGAAAGGTCTCTTATATTTGAACAGTTTGTTTAAATACATTTATGGTGATTTTTCTTGCTAATCTGCCTTTTATTATAGGATTATCAACCATGAACCTGGTGGTCAATGAAGAAAAGATATTACTACTCTTTCTCCCATATACTCTGAATGTGCACACACAGAAGGAAATGAAATCTGGCTTCGAACCCATTTATAAACATGGGGTTCCAATATCTCCCTATTTTTCACCTTAAAAAGCAATGTTGAAAATATATGAAAATGCTAATTTAACTTTATCTTCCTAATTTGCAATGAGATTTTTTCATGTGCATGTATAGGCATAAAATGCCCAATAATATCTGCTGACTTATAAGACATAAGGAAAATCTACCCTTGACTTTGACTCTCACAAAGGAGGTAGTTCTTAAATATATCTGGGAGATTTACATAGAGTTTGTGGCATTTATTCCATTACTCAGCTAATACTGGCTCATGACAAGTGATTCTTGGAATAATATGAATACATCTCCCATTAGCTATATGTGCTCACATAATGTGTCAATAAACAGACATATTACATTTTTTTAGGTAATGCTTCTCCCCAAACTTTCCATGAAAATGAAAGATTAAGATAGGAGTGATAATAATATGTATTATGAAGGCTGATATATCATCATAATAATATCAGTATAAAAATAAAATATTTAATTAATCAAATACTGGTCAAGCAGTTGCCATGTGCTTAGATCTCTGAGTAATACAGAGAAATTAAAACACAAAAAATCCCCTGAAAGCCATATGGTTCAATGTTCCAAGTGGAACTCAAGTTGAGTGGAGCCCCCTGTAACTACTGAGATAATTTCTCTCATTGCACCTTCAGTATTTTTTGCAAGGAAGGTAGAAAAGAAGTGAAGAAAGGAAAGAAGGAACAGTATGAGAGTTATTAAGAACTGGTACTATGAAACAAGCAAATTGGAATATTTTATTGGCTTTGTCACTATCTATGTATGCTTGTGAAAATTATGTAAGTCTTTAACATCTTAATTTTCTAAGACCCTGATAAGATTATATGTATTAAGTACCAGACTTAGTACTTAATATAGGATGAAATAAATTAATCTTTGTGTATTATTTTACTTTTGTTGTTGTCCATCTGTAGATTATTAACTGATTCTTGTTTTTAAAAATCTTGAATTTTACCTTTCTTTAAAATTTTAAAATCAATATCTAGGGATTTAGGTACACATTGAAAAAGAATTCATTAGTTTTCAATGAGAATACTATACTTTGTTCTCTGAAATTATTTCAGAATATCTGAACAAACAGTATAAACAGAATGAAATATGTTGTATCATCCAAATGAACAGGTAATGCCCAGATTACTTTATATCATCAAGCCTATCTGATATTTTTTAGACTTCCAACAGATTAATTTTTATATATTTTATCTCCCTCAACTAAATTTGATCATGCATAAGATAGAAAATGTTTTTTTAATCCATAGAGAATTGAAAATAGTTACTTGTCTTTGTTCCCAGAGATTTTTATGAGAATCTTTTGATGATGGAGAAGTTGTTAATCAAAACGTTAAATGCTCATTGCTCATTTGATTATCTACTGGATTTTCTTCCCCCAGCCACAAGATAATTAAGTAACATACATTATCTTTTTCATGTTTTCCTGGCACCTACATCAGTGACATTTTAATTAAGGTTCATAAACTTCAACTCTGCAACTCAGTCCTAATGTTACTATTAGTTTTAATTTTACAGTTTTGGTGCCAAATTCATACAGCTGTTTACTTTTATACTAATTTTTATGTACTCCCTTATTCCACATAATACTATCTCTGCATGAAGCCATTGTTTACATGCTCCTCTACAATAAAAAACAATAGTCTTCAATGGAGGCCCAATGGTTATGTGTGTAGGCACTAGCTCCTGAGATTATATCTCAGCTCTGCCACTTATCAAATTGACAATCTCAGTTACCCCATCTTTCTATGCTTCAGGTTTTTGGCACTAAAATGGGAATAGAACAATCTACTCTGGAGGGTTGTTGTGACATTTAAGGCAAATCACTGCACATACAGACATTTAGCCTTTATTTGGAAAATGAATTTGAATGGAAAAAATAAGAGGGATTTATTAAAGAGTTATTGCAATAATTTAGGGAGAGATGATGGTGATTTGTCCTAGACTGATGGCACTGAAATGGAGAGACATGTAATGCCCTGATATAATTTGGGAAATAAAAATCAAGAATATATGTGTTTCCCTTATCTATTATATCCTTCCTATTAGCCCCAGTTCAGATACCTTTGTTTCCTAGTAAACAGTTCTTGACTATGCTAGTGTTCATTGATCTCAATTTTCCCTGATTTATAACAGTCTTCACCTCTATAAGATACCATTTAGGTCTAAATTCTATGTTTCTCACATTGCTAAATGTTCATACATATATGGTTGGAGTTTTACATACACATATACATAGATATGCAATTATGCTATTTATGTACATTAGTCTCATATCTGCAACCATATTATCTCTGAAAGTCATAAAAATTGAGGTATAAGCTACAAATAGTGAAAAACAAAAATTTAAAAATACCATTCAATCACTTTGCGCTAAGTTTAAAAAAATGTTTAGCTCATGTAGGTACTCACTACATATGAATTAACTGATTTATTAATATTGATATAGAGAAATCTGAAAAATTATGATGCCTTCTAAATGTGTCTATCATACAGTTGAATTAGAAATAACAGCTAATACTTTCTTTGCACTAGCAAAAGAAAAAGTGATAACAAATATGGTTTGTTTCAGATGATCACTACCAGCATTTCCACTCTCCACTTTACTTGTGTCTATACACATATACATGCATACTGATGTCTAATCCTTTACTTCTTAACAAAGTCTAAAAAAAGCCTCCATTGAGATCCTGAAGGGCATTATGATCCTTAATAAATTGACACAAACACAAGAGGCATGAAGTCCTTGTTCAAAAATGGCAGAAATAGGAATTCAACAAGCATTTTCTCTTCACTCTTGACATGAAACTTGACAGTTTTTCTTCATAGTTATTTTGACTGGGGAATGGCTTCTTTACTTGTTTTCTAAGTCTTGGTCTACTTTTTAAACGTTATTGTACCTGAGGAGAATATTGTGATTTGTGAGACATCACCAAAGCTAGAGTATACTTTATTGTTTATTTATTTGTTCATTTGAGACCTGTCTCACTATGTGTCCCAGGCTGTCCTTGAACTCACAATCCTCCTGCCTCAGCCTTCTTAGTGCTGGCATTACAGGTATGCACCACTATGCCCAGCTCTGGAGTCACATATTGATTTGAAGATAACACCTCAAGATGATAATTTGTCTATATCAAGGTTCTATGGCTGGGGTGCATAGTGAGACCCTATCTCAAGTAATGACAGCAAAACCAAAGAAATCAAAACAGCACTTTTATTATCTGAGACAATAGTCATAGCCATATATAATGTAATTTGAAACTCACATTGTCATTAATTGCTGAGTTGAATTCATCCCATGTCAATGAATATATCCTATCAATTTGCTTCTAAACTGTCCAGTTATCAAATATTTTCCTTTATCAAGTAGTTTCTATCATAATTCCAATGAGCTTCCTGAAATCCACTAATTCAGAATGCACCCCCTTTTTTCTATTGCTTGTTTTCTAAAGGATTTAATACCTTGAAATAGGTTTCTTTAAGGAAAAGCTCTCTACCATAGTTTCTCTCTTTGCATTGCCATTGGCCTATTGGTTACTAGTTGGAGAGAGAATTGGAGAGGAAAAGGGAGAAAAGAAAATAGAGGAAACAGATAGAAAGGTATGCTTTCTGAGTGGAGAACTGAGGTAAAGAACTGTTTGAAATGGAATTGTGACAGCTTGTGTATGAATCAGTATGCCCAGGTATGGTGAAGAGGTGGTGGTCACAGATGGAGGATTTAACCTTGTCTTCTACTCCAGCATAAAGGGGACAAGGGGATGGGAGGACAAGTGAATAGGTGAGCAAGATCAAGGTACATGAAATGCATGAATGAGACACATTATTTTGCAGAATGCATATAGGCTAACAAAAATTTAAAAATTAATTTAAAAAAAAACCCAACAAATGCCCATTTCAAGTAGTTGAAATACATAGTGGAAATAGTCCCAATATATACATGTCAACATTTATAACATATATGCTACTTTTTCCTTGCAACAACTTTCTTTTCTTGGAGCCTTCTGACATTTAGAATAACTACATATTACGGCCACTATATTTTCTGGGGTGAGGAGAATCGGTGCATGTCATTATTCTACATCTTATTAGGACTGCTGATATTTTGAAAAATCTCAATTCTCCTTTAGACCAACAGGACAGCACATAGCCCCGATTGTTTTATGACAAATCTTCCAATTTCTGCTTAAATGAAATGTATAAATATAGCTGGCAAGAAATGAAGAAAATAAAGAAGTCTATCAGATATTGAAAATTCTACCTAATGTAAGGTGCTTCTGCTGGAAAAAAATAGTGTCTAGCTGTATTTACAAAGAAAGTATTCCTTTTTTTATGAGCACAGATTGTTCTAAGCTGAAAATTCGTGAAAAATGAAAACAAATGATTGTGATATAGTCATACTTTTTCATTCTTTAATAATCAAAAAGCCTAAAGCATAGTAAATCCTGGATATATCTTTTTAGTATATATTACAGTATATTTTCACAATAAATTTCAGTATATTTAAGAGGGATGTTAAAAAACTGAGTTATCAAAATTTGTGTTTCCCTTGTTCTATGATCAACCCCAGGAATAAATCTGAACTGTATGAAAAAAAAACCTGTATGTACATGTGATGAAAACTGAATGGAAAATATCTGTGTTTTATTAAATGCTATTTGGGTCAGATATTTTGCATTTGACATTGTTATCCTATAGTATTTTATGATATGACTGCCTGTCAGATATCAGTAACATCTGCTGCTTCTTCGTACAGAGAAGTTCAGGACAGCTGCATGATACTGCCCTAGAATTAATGACAGAAGAGTCCCCTTTGAATATCAGTAGACCACCTGGGTACCCAGCTGCAGTGCGTGACATCTCCTGCTCTTTTACAGATGCCAGAAACACATACAAAGAACTTGGATAGGGAAGAAAATCTGGTACCTCAGAAAAAGTTACCCTTTCATTTCTCAGTTCTCCATCTGTAAAGAAATGCCTATCTCTCCAGACAAAAGTGGTCTTATTTTAGTTTAAATGAAATTTCCCTTATAACTTGGAAGTGATCAAGTGCTTTCTAAACGTAAAACATGCTGATAGATCCGAGGACAGGGAATGATCTCCCTCCTATCAAGTATTTTCTCTCAGAAGATGACTGGCATCTACTCAGCAAATATACACCAGTGACTGACTTTGTGGGATGCATTGTGCCGGGGTTTGGGTAATTGGGCATATCACATTCTAGTCATCTCTTTGCATTTGGCAGTTGATCAATCTTCTGTTTCTGCAAGAAAGGGACTTGGGGTGCTTACCCCAGGCATAGCCCCCTCTGGGAAAGGATACTCTGTTCTTGGATTTTAATCAGCTAAAGACATTCTGTTTCTTGTCAATGATCTGAGATATTTTTATAGAGAGCTATAAATTTTGCTAAGTACTTTCCCTGGGGAGCACATATAAAATTCTAATGCCACCAATGGAAAACCATGGTTACTTTCCAAAATTCATCTTATAATCACCTTTTTCTCTTTGCTATAAAGTGTTTGGTAAAACAAATAAGAAACACATAAAAATATTTATATTAACTTCATCTCAAGTGATCACTTAAAATGCTCACAAAACCCACTCTGAAGAGAGGTGATACTCAACTTTTGAGATTTTGATTTTTCAAAAAAAATAAATTAGTATTAACATATATTACCCTACACACTTCAGAAAATGAGTTAATAACTGTGAGAAAGCTAGGGGTATAGGTAAGTTAGTAGGGTCCTGGCATAGCATATGTGAGACCCTGGGTTCAAATCCAAGTATTGCAAAAAGCAAAACAAACAAACAAAAAAAGCAAGTAAAAACTATGAAATGTTTAGTGTATTAATTGCTCACTTATCAGTCACAACCAGGAAAGTAGAAAACAAAGTTTATTTCTCTCAGTATGATGCTTGAAGCATTGAAAAGATAATCTCTTCTATTTTACTGTTGTTAGGTGCCTTTGAGTCAGATCTGACTCAGTGACCCTCATAGGGTTTTCAGTGGCTGGTTGTTTCAGGATTGCCTCGTCCTTTTCCTGTCTGTTTCATGAGACTTCCAATGACATTTAATGGCTGTTCCCTAGAGGATATCAATAATTGTTCAGCATTTGCTTGCTGAAGAAGCTGCAATTAGTCCAAAACTTTCTCTTTTTATCAAGCCCTAATATCAATTCCATCTTCTCCATAGATGATCTTTATCCTCAACAAGAGAGAACTTGAATTTCTACTCATTTCTACTTTGAAAGTCTCAAAGAGCCTTATTTCTTCTTTCCATCTTAGGAAAGAAAATAAACTCTGTACTACAATGGGTTAAGACCTGCCCTTGGCCTTGTGAACTCAGAAAACACAAGCGCTAGACTTGGAGCCAGGAGAAGTGGTTTTGATATTCAGCACTGCCAATTTCTAGTCACATAACAAGTATTTGAGTCTCAAAATGTTCAGATACCGAGTAAAATAATAATAATTCATCTTTAGTGTTCTGATAAGAATGTCATAAAAAGAATGAATGAGAAACTGCATTGTCAACTAGAAAGTGTTACACAGATGCACTTAATTGTAGCTATAATACTCTTTAACACCTGTAAGTATTTATTTCATTAATTATTTCTTCATCTTTCCATTTCCATACCAACTCATGTTTCTAATTCTTCCTATTATTTTGTATTTTATTTTTTCCCATGATAAAAGGATAGAAAATGTAAAATAATTAATTTGCTCATCTCTACCATTTAAATTATCATACTTCTTTCAAATTTGCTGATGAATTTCTTAAAAAGGTTTTCTTTCCATCCATATCTTCCAAATCCAATTACCTTAACCTCTTATATTCCAGTATCTTGAATCCACCATCTGAAACTGCTCATAAAGTTTATGAGCTTTAATGAATCTTTCTTCTCTACAGCATTTGACACTGTTGACAATTGGTATAACTTTCTGAGTTTCATGGCATTGTATTTGTTCTTCTCTGATATCTTTGACTTAGCATTCACTTTTCTTCCACTTCTAAGTGTAGGTACTGCATAAGGACATGCTTTGCTCTCTGTTTCTCCCTTGGCAAAGTGATCCATTCTCATATGCCTTTTTAATTATAAATTCTGTAAAGCTAACTCTCAAATCTGTCACCTTCCTTATACTTTTCCTTGACTCTGCAACATGACTTCCAACTTTCTTGGGTACATCATTAAAATTCGATGACCTTAAAAGAGACTAGAATTTCCATTCTGTTCCCCAAATGTGAAAAGAAAACTTTCAGTTCCTGAGGTCTTCTCCCACAGGGCTAGAGAAATGGCAAGAGAACATCTTTCAGCACATCTAATTATTACCCAAATACATCACTATAGTATTATTGTGGGACATTTTGCCCTTAAAGAGTTTATTAGAGTTTCTTATTCTAATTTAAGATTTCCAGCTGGGCACAGTGGTGCAGACCTATAATCCCAGCAACTCAGGAGGCTACAGCAGGAGGACTACAAATACAAGGCCAGAGGCAGCCTTCATAGGGTCTCATTAATTAAAAAATAAAAAATAGGCTGGTGAATATAGCCCCATGGTTGAGCACTTGCAAAGTATTAGCAAGGCCCTGAGTTCAACCCAAGTACCACAGGAAAAAAGAATGAATTCCAAAAGTTATGATCATCTCTCAAACCTAAATAACTTTGGTTGGCCAACGTAAAAATATAGATTGTCCAATTGAAATGCAAAATATAAAAATACAAATATAGAATTTGATTGACCAATTATAAAAGAGAAATGTAGGGCAGAGAGTACATATTGTCAGGCTATGAGGTAATTGAATAAATGAATACATGTACGCAAAATTTAATAATTAAGTTGTGTAAGAGGAAACATTTTAGTGTTGAGGCATATCATGGTGGCAAAAGGGAAAGACTAATAATTCTATATTCATATTTTTATTTTAATTTTTAGCATATTTGTAGTATAAATCAGTGGTTTGTTTGATAATTAATGAAATATTCTTAGAATTTTTAACCTATCAAGTGTTAGATGTAGTGAAAAGTGTTAACTTTATCACTTTTAAGAGTAATTTAAAAATCTGTTAAAACCTACAAAGTGTTTTTCAATGACAATTATTGTTTCATTGGTGCTTATCTCTCAATTTTTGAACAGTTTGATCAAAGTCTGTTCTCAACATGATCTCACACCTCAGTCATTTCTAGTATCTAAAATCCATTATTGCTGAAAATGTTGAGCCTTATTTAAAATAACCTCATAATTAGTTTCCTTTTAAAACTACATTTCTGGTTGACTAGAACAACAGGGAAACGTTTGGTAGTCATGTACTTAAGATAGACATCACTAAGTGTGACAGTATAATCATAGCTTAAGATATTGCACATTTATTGCAGTGGTTACCATAGAGATTTAAATTTGGCTCTTAAATAAAAAGTACATGGCTTCAATTTTGAATGCATTAATTTTGGCTAGTAAGGTGCACACAGTGGGTTTCCTAACAGAGTGCACATCTAATGGAAACAAGAGTTTTGGAATTTTTTCCTATTATCTTAATTTTTTCCTCTATCTTAAAGATAAGAGATCACATATAAATATGTGAAAATCATAAGTTCAATTTGCTGAGGTTTTAGTGGGTACTTTATTAACTATCACTTAAATGTGAGGTCTATAAAATGCATATGTGACATTTTAGTGATAAATTTAATGATAATTAGATGATTTCGTTCATGTAATTTTCAAGAGAAGAAAAAGGTGGGAAATTAAATATTCTAGTGTACACTTAGGTATGGCTCACATAACAAAGAAAGAGTATAGATTATAAGCAGAGAGCAGAGATTTCTAGCTCCTTCTTTTTTGCTACTATTTACAAGATCAAGCAACTGAACTTTTAATTTATAAATTCTTCCCTGACTACTGTAGACCACAGCAATATCTCCCTCCTCTAAACTTAATGCATTACATAACTACACCTTCAAATGGTACCCAGAACGTATTGTACTATCATTTGCAATTTATCTTGGAGACCTCCCCATGCTGCTGGAATCAAGAGCCACACCTCCATACATGTCATCCACCATGTCTAGTACAAGTTTAGGTAATAAATACATTGATTGATAGGTAAACCAGGATGCACTGGCACCTAGGTATTACCTCAGAGATGATCTGAAGTATAATGCAAATGTAACAAAATACATTCAAGATGAAGACCAAATTAGTGGAAGAAAATCACCTCATATATTTGATAGATGCTGGAATCTATTATGACAATATGTATAAAGGGAGTCCATAAATTACTATGCAAATGTAAAGCCTTAGCAAAACATAAACCCTTAAAAAACATGTCCTGGCCTGTTTTGTTCATTTCTATATCTCTCATTCCTAGCATAGTACTTGATAAATACTAGGTACATGTTAACTGCTGAATAAATCACAATCAACTAAAATATTTTTTTCTTCTGAGAGAATGAATTATTTCTTCAACACCTTCTCCCCTAGTCTTTAGGATGCTCATGATTCTATAGGTTTGGAATGGGAGAATTCAGCTCATTTCCTTGCTGCTGGGGGCTTTTTGCATTTAGTATATGCTCAATCATGACTACTTACCCTGGAAATCTTTACATAGCTGAATTCTCCCTGTCATTTTGGTCTCGGCTCCACTGTCCTCTCAGAGGTCTTCCCTTGGTAAAATAGTTCTCTACCCCACTTTCCAAGTCTGCCACTCACAACACTTTACCTGATAGTATTTTCTTCTAGATATACATCTTTATCTAAAATTAATAGGCTGATCTTCCTATTTACCCATTCACTGTCTATCACTTCCCTCTAGCTTACTCCAGGAGACCAGTCACTATCTTTCTTTTATACATTTGCAGGCCAACCATTGGCAAATAATTTTAAATTAATGAGTAAATTATTTGAATTAAAATTATTTCTAAATTTCATTTTAATTTAATTGCAAGTTTAACTCTTTAATGAAAACCAATATATAAAAACGATTCTTAAAGTTTCAAAGGCTTTTTACATGATATTTAATTAAACTTTTCCTTTTCACATAAGAAAAATGGAATTTCAATTTGTAAAATGATTAGTTCAAAATTAATTTGTGGTAGCACATATTTAGGTAAAGAAAGAAATGTAAACATTTCATTATCAAACTATTTCAGGGGCACTTCAAATGTAAATCACCAACATAGTTGTTTTGACTTTTAATTTCATTTTATTTGATTAAGCATATTTAATAAGAGGCTCTAGCAAAATTTTGTGATAAGAGAATGTGGCAGAATTCTCTATATGATGATTCTGTCCATATTCATAGAATTCAAAAGCTGTTTTCATGCTTCTTCTTATTTTGAGTCAGAAGGTCCATAAAGACCTTTAAGGATAAAGTGGGTACTTGTGGGGATCTATGCATATGAGCAGAGAAGGGTCAGAAAACTACACAATAGAAGCGTGTTTTCTCAAGACTACACTTTAGATATTTGTCTTTAATAAGTTTGCTGACTTCTTAATGTATTGAAATTTATTACAAAGCCATATATTCCTAGCTTATGGCTATATACAGGGACATTCTGGTAAGTATGTTTGAAATATCCCTGTATCTGTTAAATGATATTTTCAAACCTGTTTTCTTTGATCATAGTTCAGAAGTTAATAGTTTATTTTTCTTTTATGTACTTTTATTTCCATTCAATTTTATAATTTAGGAAATAAGGACAAAAACTTTCTCAGATAGAGATACTCTAACAAAATTTATTTCCAACATATATGTCTGAATAAATACTGTAAAACTATAACTTGCCTCTGCTTTATATATTAATGGAAATTATAAAAATATATTATACATATTACTATTCTTGTATCATTTTCATTGTTTCCTCCTCTTTTTATGCATTTAGTTCCTCTCCATCTTTCAGGGTTCCATATAAATTCCACAATTCCCTTGACCATCCTACTCTCAATTCCTTCAAGATATATGATGAACACCACTCAGTACTCATTGATTTGCAAAGAGACTCTGAATATAGTATTGTCATTTTATCCTTTATAATAACTACCACTAGAGGCTCACATTCTGGGTCTTCATAAATATTTAATTTCCACACTCATATAGACTCACATACATATAAATTTAGATGGATAGTAGATAGAACTGGTTGGGCATTAGGTGAGTATTATTTTCAGGTTGATAAATACAGAATGCTTACAATTCTCCAGAGAAACACTTATGGGATAAAATTGTGTGAGGTTATGAAAAAGGAGCAGTGAATGTTCTTAGGGGAGGAAGGTTACCATACATATTCTATGCCCATATTTATGTGATATTCTATGCCTAAAATGCATTGCTTCCTGTTCCCTAAATAGATAACTTTTATCAATTCTTTCACACTCAATTCAACTATCACCCAATTTTACCATCACACTAATTAGGGTTTGTCTTACTATCTTCTATATCCTCACACTATTACCTAATAAAAGTCATATTTTAATTTTGTAGACATTTTTATGTATTTTTTAATTCTAAGAGAGCTGCTACAAGCTGACATAGTGATTGTGTCCTAGCCAGTGATTGTCAATTATTTATGAAATGACCAGATAACAAATAACATAACCAAAAATATACAATTTATGTCTTGATTTTAATCTTTTTACAAAGTTGTATCCACATAATTGCCTGCAGCTGTATTACTGTGGTGTCCAATCCCGTCAGATCTTGGAAGCTAAGCAGGGTCGCACCTAGTTAGTACTTGGATGGGAGACTGCATGGGAACACCAGATCCTATGGGGTTGGAAGAAAAACCCAGCAACCCACTCCCAACAATCAGCCATTGAAAATGCTATGAATAGCAGAGAAGCAGTAATAATACTGTTTTGCCTGTTGTACATAGGGTAGCTATGAGTTGGATATCGACTCAAAGGCACCTAACAACAATAACAAATAGGTAACCAGATAGTCATTTGCTAGATCAAATCATTAGTAATAGTTTATACTTTTTGTAGAGGCTATACATACACATGATCTCAGTTTATGATCTCTTAGTACGTTTTATAAAGAGGCTAAAAAACTCTCTATTAACATTAGGAGAGTGCTTTCTCATATTTATTTAGTTATTATTTTATTTTGAAAGAGTCTTGCTAAGTTACACAGGCTGCCTCTGAACTCAAATTCCTGATACTCCTACTCTACCTTCTGAGTTGCTGGGATTACAGATGCGGGGTTGTACCTATCTTGCTTTATCACATTTAGAGGAAAGTCACAAAGCCATAGCCACCAAAATTGTGAAAGACACATGAACTCATCGAGATTAAATTTGATTAAATGGAATATTTCCATTATAGTCTGGTTTCTATGACTGGTCACGTAACACAAAACTAGTCAAGTTTTATACATTGACATATATTGCATTTCCTCAGACTTTTATGAATTAATTTTACAAAAAGGCAAAGAGTTCTAAAATAATTCAGCTAGACTTTGTCTAAATTGATTTCTGTCTAATAAATTATTACAATTGACACTCTCACTTCCCAAAATTTGAATTGTGTGGACATTTCTAAGAAATTCTTTAGTTTCCCTTAATATTTGTAAAAGATTAGACTCTGCAACCCTCCCAGAATATACAAACTGTTCCACCTCATCTACCATACTGTTCTATTCAGTGGGAACTGTTTCCTCTCCCTTTCATTTTTCCACTATTTATCTTGTCATTTTTCATTTCTTTTAATTCCACTGCTTGTACAATTTGCAAATAACTTAATTTCACATATGGAAATGTTTCCCTTAGTTATATTCACAAAGTAAATATATTAGTGTCTTTATTGTATTTGTAAGGAAAAGAAAATTGAGCTAATTAAACTAAATTCTACCTTCTTAATTAAAATGTTAGTTATGACAAAATACTTATAAGGTTTATGGTGATAAAAATTAATAATTTCATATTAATATTTGTCTAACCATTGGCCACAAATTTTTGTCCTAAACTTCCTTTTATAGCTTCAGGTTTTACACTTTGAATTAATATTTTAATGGTGGTGGTTGTTGTTGTTAGGTCCTGTTGCATCAAGCCAGACTCATAGCAACCCTCATGGGGCTTTCAATGGCTGATTGTTTCAGGTTTGCCTTGGGAGTGGATTGCCACATCCTTCTCCCATTTTTGCAGTGCTGGGAATTGAACCTGAGATCTCAGAGACTGCAGAGCAGTGCTCTACCAACTGAGCTAAATCCCAGCCCCATTTTTTTTATGGTATAAGTTATTAACTGAAAGTTATTGAAAATATTCTTTATACCCTGAACAGTTTTTGTATATTTGTTGAAAATAAGTTGCTCATATATGTTGGGTTTATTTCCAGATTTTGTTTTTATTAGTATTTTAATTGTACATATTTATGAAGTACAGATTGATAATTTAGTTTATATGTTGTTAGATGCTATTGAGTCAAATTCAACTTATATTGATCCTATGTACAACAGAATTAAACACTGACATTGTGCCATATGCATGATCTTTTTTTATGTTTAAGCTCATTGTGACAGTCATTGTGTTAATCTATCTAGTTGGGGGACTTCCTTTTTTTCTTTGACCTGCCACGCTCCCAAATATGATGTCCTTCTCCAGGGATTGGTTCCTACTGGCAACATGTCCAAAATACGTAAGACACAGTCTAGCCATCCTGGCTTCCAAGGAGCCCTCTGTTTGTACTTCTTCTATGGCAGATTTGTTGGTTCTTTTGGCAGTCCATTGTATATTTGATGCTCATCTCCAGCATCATAATGTAAAACCTTCAAATCTTCTGTTTCCTTTATTCACTGTCCAACTTTTACAAGCATAAGATACAACTGAAAATACCATGGCATGAGTCAGGTGCACCTTCTTCTTCAATGTGACATCTTTATTTTTCAACAATTTAAAGAGGTCTTTTGCAACAGCTTTTCTTGACTGCTGCTTCTGTGAGTGTTGACTATAGAACCAAGAAAAGTAAAATCTTGGACAACATCAATGCTGTCTCCATTTATCATGAAGTTGCATAGTGACCCAGTTGTAAGGATTTTTGTTTTGTTTATGTTGAGGTAAAATCCATACAGAAGGCTGTATTTTTTGATCATCAGTAAATGTTTCAAATCCTCTTCACTTTCAGGAAGCAAAGTTATGTCACCTGCATACACGGGTTGTTAATGAATCTTCCTCCAATTCTGATGTCATATTCTTCTTCATAAAGTTCACCTTCTCACATTATGAGATGGAGGTGTATGGTGAAAAAATACATATTTGATGCACACTTATCTTGACTTTAAAGAAAGCAATGTTTCCTTGTTCTGTTCAAACAACTGCCTCCTGGTCCATGTACAGATTCCTCATGAATACAACTAAGTGTTCTGGTATTACCATTCTTCATAATATTATCCACCATTTGTTGAGATCCACACAGTCAAATGCCTTTGCATAGTCAATAAAATATAGGGAGACATCTTTTCGGTATTCTCTGCTTTTGATCAATATTCACCTAATATCAACAATGATGTCCTGGGTTCCATGCCATCTTCTGAATCCAACTTGATTGTGCAGCAGTTCCCTGTCAATACACTTCTGCAGTCATGTTTGATAATTTTGATATTTAGCAAAATTTTACTTGTGTGTGATATTAACAATATTGTTTGACAATTTTAGCATTTGGTTGGATCCACTTTCTTGGAAATAGGCACAAATACAGATCTTTTCCAGTCAGTGACCAGGTAGCTGTTTTCTGAATCTCTTGACCTAAACAAGTCAACAGTTCCAGTGCTGCATCTATTTGTTGAAACATCTCAATTACTATTTCAACAATCCTTAGAGCTTTATGTTTCGTCAATGCCTTCAAGGCAGCTTCCACTTCTTCCTTCAGTACCAGTGGTTCCTGATCATATGCAACTTCTTAAAATGATCCAATCATCCACCAGTTCTTTTTGGTATAATAACTCTGTATTCCTTCCATCTTCTTTTGATGTTTCCCGTGGCACTTAATATTTTCCCTGTAGAATCCCTCACTATTGCCTCTTAAGGCTTGAGTTTTTTCAAATCTTTAAGAAAAACAGTATGTTCTTCCATTTTAGTTTTCTATTTCCAGCTCTTTACACATGTCATTGTAATATTTGAATTTTTCTTCTCTGGTTGCCCTTTGAAATCTTCTGTTTAGTTCTTCAACTGAGTCACATCTTCTATTACTATAACTGCTCAGTGTTCAAGGGCAAGTTTCAGAGTGTCTTTTGACTATAGTTTGGTTTTTTCTTTTTTCTTGTCTTCTAAATAATCTTTTGCTTTCTTCATGAATGATGTCTCTGCTGTCACGACACAACTCATCTGGCCTATATACAGTGTGTAATTTTCAATTTTCTTCCATAGACTGTTTTTATGCCAATACCATATAGTCTTGAATACTACAACTTTACAATAAATTTTGAAATCATATTCTGTTAGTTACCCAACTGTTTTCTCTATCAAAGCTTTTTTGGCTGTTCTACAACTTTTATATTTCTATATAGTTTGTAGAATTAGCTTCTTAATTTTTATGAAGAAAAGTCCTTTGGATATTTTCTTAGTATTGTGCTGAATATATACTGATAGGAGGAAGATGTGACATTTTAATACCATATTGGGTCTATCGACTAATTGAGTATAGCCCTGTATTTATTTATTTTGTTGTTTTGTTGTTGTTGTTGTTGTTGTTATTAGGTACTTTCGAGTTGGGTCTAACTCATAGCCACCCTATGAACAACAGAATGAAACATTTCCCAATACCGCCATTGCTGGCACAATGTCCATGCTTCTCTGGTATTCATAGGGTTTTCAATGGCTGATTGTTTGGGGATTGTATCCAGAGTTTGCTGCCATGTCTTCTCCAGTATTTGTGGTCCTGAGGCTTGAATACAGGGCTTCAGAGAATACAGAGCAGCACTCTACCAACTAAGCTAAACCCCAGCCCCACTATATTTATTTAGATCTTTAATTTCTCTCATTAGTATACTATAGTTTTTACCACACGGAAGACTTGCACAACTATTGTTAGATTCATCACTATATCTTATTTATATACTATTTTAAATTATTTTCTATTTCAGTTTGATGTTGTTTGCTGCAAATATATAGACATACAACTGATTTTTGTATATTATTACTGTATCTTGCAACCTCAATAAGATGGCTCACTTGTTTGTTTTTAAAAGTATTTTCTGTAAAGTTTTCAAATTATTTTGTCATCTAGAATGACAATTTTATCTTTACTGCCCATTATGGTTGGCATTAATTGACTTTTCTAACCTTATTGTGATACCAAAAACCTCAATGATAATGTTAAGAAGAAGTTTAGATTTCTGGAAGAGAAAGATCAAAACTTTTTACATCTCATATTTCTGATGTTTTATAGAGCCAATAAAAGTGAGCTAATTTATACTTATAGACATATAAATTACATTTTTAGAAATAAAAACAATTTGTTACCATTTGAAATTCCCCAAATCTCTGTAACCAGTTACTCTCAAGAACAGTCTTTAGCTGGCTGCCATAGTGCACACCTAAAATCCCAGCAACTGGGGAGGGTAAGGCAGGAATATTGTGAGTTTGAGGCCAGAGGCAGTCCAGGCAATGTAGCAAGACAAGGTCTGAACTGGCAGTGATATCACATGCCTATCTTCCCTGAGCTTAGGGGAAAGCACTCCATCTTTTAACATTAAGAATGTATAAGATTTTTCTTTCAGTATCTTTATCAGGCAGAGGAAGCTGTCTTTTATAGTCTGTGCAGGATTTTTTTCTCTTTTTTGGAACCAGGAGTACAAACTGAGGTTTGTCAAATATTTTTCTTGAATATATTTTCTTGATCAATGGATTTTTCTTTTTTTTAGTTTGCTAATACGATAAACTACACTAATTGATTTTTGAGCATTCAACAAAACTTGAATTTCTGCAATGAATCTCAGTTAGTCACATTCATTAGTTACACTTGGAGAAGACTGATTTGTTAAAGTTTTAGTTTGTGTTTAACCTAACTTCACTGGGGATATTGATATGCAGTTTTCTATTCTTGTGATGTCTTGTCAAGTTTCCATATCTAAGAAGTGCCAAACTTATTGAGCAAGTTGGGGGATACTTCCTTTCCAATTTTCTAGAGGAGTTTGTGTAGAACTGTATTTATTTACACTTAAAATATTTGGTGGAATTTACTAGTAAAATCATCTGACTATGTTGGTTCCTCTGTGAAAAGTATTCCTTAAATTGTAGATACCATTTCTCTACTAGATATAGGAGTAATTGCTTCATTTATTTATTCCTGTGAACTTTGGTAATTTTTGTCTTTTAAGGAAATTGCTCATTTTATCAAGCTGGCAAGTTTCCATTCTTATACAATCACTTCAGTATCTAGAGAATCCATGCTGAAATCTCTTTTCTCATTTCTAGAGTTAGTAATTTTTGTCATCTATCTTTCCTAAACTTGGGTAGAAATTTAACTATTTTACTGAATTTCTCAAGGACAGATTTGGTTTCACTGCTTTTCTCTGAAATATTATTCTTTTGTATTTTATTCATTACTGCCTTTTTATTTTTTATTCTTTTTTCTTAGATCCTTTGAGGTTACTCTTTTATCATAAGTTTCTTAAGATAGGACTTAAGGTTATTGATTTTAGATTTTTCTTGTTTTCTAATACATGTTTAGTGGTATAAATAATCCCTAAGAATGACGTTAGTGACACTGCAAATTTTTATATGCTATGTTTCTATGTTCATTATTTCAAAATATCATTAATTTCACTTGGGTGTTCCTTAACACCTAGGTTATCTATAATGTGTTATGGAGCTTCTAGTGTTTATACTATCTTACACATATGAATCAATCTCTGTGGAAAATACGAGTACTATTAATTACCTGGAGTGATGACTGGGCAATGAGACCTTTAATCTTTTCTGATGGCTCTTTCCTTTAATAATTTCCTTACATACATGTGCTGATTAGCATGCACCTGTATACTTTAATGGGAACTTCTGCGTATCTCCTGCATTCTCTGTCCACACACCTATTTTTCTCTTTTACATAGCTTAGTACATGGTCATAGTTAACTGTGGTTGTCAACTTGACTGGATTGAGAGATGCCTATGAAATTAAGAGTGCATTTATCCAGGCGTGTCTATAAGTGCATTTCCAGAGAGGATTAACTAAGGGGGAAATGATCACCCTGAATATGGACTGCATGTTCCTATAAACTGGAGGGGGGCCGGCCCTGATGGAATAAACAGGGAGAAAGGAGAAAGCCAGTTAGTGCTGGTACTGGCATCATTCATTCTCTCTGTCTGTCTGTCTCTCTGTCTGTCTCTCTGTCTCTCTCTCTCTGTCTCTCTCTCTCTGTCTCTGTCCCCCCCCCTCTCGCTCTCTCTCTCTCTCCCTCTCCTACCCCATCTTTTCTCTCTCCCTCTCTCCCTCTCTTTCCTATTTGGGCACCATGATGTGAACTGCTCTGCTCTACCACAGCTTTCCAGCCATGATGAACTGAAATCTCTGAAACCATGAGCAAAATAAACCTTTCCAGCATTAAGTTGTTTATGTCAGGTAGTTTGTCACAGTAACACCAAGTCTGTCAAAAGGTACACTCAACCTGCCTTGGTCTTGCTGGACACTCAGCTTCGCTTCCTGAACTGGTGAAATCCATCAAGCTCTGTCTAGTCTTTGCTTTCTACCTATGAGGACTGGAAACTTTAGCAAGCCAGTAAACTAAGGCAAATGTAGAACTTTTCTTTTTTGTTTCCCATCTCCTGGACACCATTGATGTTCATGACATGCTATTCAGTGTCTTGCAAGTGTTATTTCATATATTTTTCTTCATTTTCAAAAGTGATTCAGGTACAGGTTAGGAAGTGGGGGAAATCAAGTACTAGTTATTCCAAATATACATGATGTTTGTTCATTGGTTTTCATTCAATAGTTATTTTATTTAAACTGATTTATGAGTATAGGAAAACATTTCCCACCCAAGATTATTAGACATCAGTAGTTATCTCAAAAAATATTGTGGCAGTATCAAAACAAGTTCCTTCTTTAAAAAAACAATTTTAAAAAATTTAAAAAAAATTAATTAATTAATTAATTAATTAATATATTTTCTGGGAAGGAGTTTTTTTAGAATGGCATCTTGACTGACAGAGCAATCATATGTTATATATGTGTTTGATATTCAGCTCTTAAAAGGCTTTTTGTGTGCATTATTTCATTTGATTATCCATGGCCAAAGCCAGATTTTCAAAGGCAAGGTTCTTATTAAATGATGCTCAGGAATGTATTGATTTGCTCAAAGTTGCACACCTTATAACTATCATTGGAAGAGGAGCCACTTCTGACAGACATCTCATGTGGTAAGTAGAGTATTCAGCACTATACTCACAATTTCATTCAATCTTTCCCCAAAACATATTAGGTGGTGTTATATCTTTCCCATTGTAGGTATGGACCAATTAAAGTATTGGAGATATGCTGTCTTACTTAAGCTTATTCAGATAGTAAGTGTGAGAGCTGAGACTTGGACCCAGACTGCCTGAATCCCAGTCCAAACTTGTAGTCATTGCTACAATTTTTAAGGCTTTCAGGAAGGCTTCTCAGTTCCTGCTGCTTTAAGAACTACTTTTTTATTTTAAGTATCACCTCAATTGATCAGAAAGTTGGGAGTTATCTCCATTTTAAAATGGCAAAAATAATCTGCACTGTTGGGAAATCTACTCTTTTCTTCACTGTTTATGAAATTAAAAAACTTTTCATGGCAATGATGTTCGGTGTCGCTTATACTAATAACAAGGTTATTATTTATATCCTTGTGATGTTGTATGGAAATCCAAAATTTACCCAATTGATTGTATCATCAATTACTTTATATGGATATTTACTTCTCAGCTTTTCATCTAAAATTTCAATCCTTAGCCACCCTCCAACAGCCAGTATTTCATATTCTTCTTCCTTTAATTTTTCTCTTTGACATTTATCATTAATATATTAATAAATTTTACTGATTGTGTTTATTGTCTGTCACTTTCAATAAAATTTAAGTTCCATCAGAACATAGAGTTTTATATTTCATTATTATATCCCCAGCACTTAGTGAAGTAAATTTATTATATATTGATTAAATGTAACATCTATGTTTAGACAGCATTCTTAGCATCTATGTTGTTTCAATGACTGTTGTGCACTGCAGTGGGGAGGAATATCTGAAAGTGAGGTTTCAGACACATTAAGATTTAGATACAAATGTTCTCTCTATTATAGGATGTATATTATCTGCTATAAGGGGTTACAGCCTATAAATGGAAGATAAGATTACACATGAGACAAACACCTCAGAATTATGGAAGAAGACTGCATTTATCTGCTGGCTTTTCCTGTTCTCCTGACAATACTATCGTCTGTTAAGTCTATTATATTATGGTTGTTATAGTAGGGTAATACTTAACAGAAGAGAGAGTCTCAGAATACTGGGTTCAATACTCAACAATTCCACTTAGTAGTTACTACCAAAAACCTAGAAATCACTATTATAATATGTCAGGGATTTTTATTCTGGTACTTCAAGGCATGGGTTGGGGTTAACACAGTTGGTAGACTGCTTGCTCTCCCTGTGCTGAGGCCCTGTGTTCAAACCTCAGCACCCCTAAAAGGAGAAAAGGACTTAGCAGCCCACTCCTGAAACAATTCCAAAACAATCAACCATCCAAAATTCTATGATAGCAGAGAAGCACTGACATAGTACTGGATGTGGTACAATGTCTGAAAGTGTTTCATACTGTTTTACATAGAATTGCCATGAGTTGTACCCAACTTGATAACACCTAATAACAATAATAATAATAACAACAACAACTTCAAGGTATTCTTCAACCCTTTCACACAGTAGTGAAATCTATTCTGTTCAAGCAACTCAAAGGATCTTTCTTGTGAAGTCTATGTTGTTGTTAGGTACCATCTAGTCAGTGTCTGACTCATGGCGACACTACTTATGACAGACAAAACACTACTGGACACTGTGCCTTGCACTGCACTATTGTCAGTGCATTTCTGTTATTCGTAGGGTTTTCAATGGCTGGTTGGTTTTAGGGAGTGGGTTGCCAGGTGCTTGTCCCAAGCCAACAATACCAGGTATTCCCTAGCAGTCTTCCATCCAAGTGCTAACCAAGCTCATCCCTGCTTGGCTTCCAAGATCTGATGAGATTGGACACCACGGTGATACAGCTACAGGCTGTGAAGCCTATAGCTTTCATCAAATTTTCTACTGTCTACAAGTTCCTACATTTTCATGAGCACCAAAGGCCAAGTGTTACCATTATCAAAATCTTTCCAATGCTTCCTTTGGTTTGGTTTAAATGTTCTTAAGGCCAGCCAGAATCTTAGTATTACACAAGCTTTATATCTTTCTTGAGCGGGGCGTTAGCTTAGTTGGTAGAGTACTGCTCCACATTCTCTGAGGACCCAGGTTCAATTCACAGCATGTGAAATTGGGAAAAGATGTGCCAGTCCACTCAAGAAAATAATTCTGAAACAATGAGCCATTGAAAACCCTATGAGAGTTGCTATTAGTAGGAACCAACTCAAGGGCACCTAACAACAATAACAACATATTTCTATCCTTTTCACTTATACTAGTACCTACAAAGACCACAACTACAAAACCACATTAGCTTCACTATTATTATAATAATTGCTCATAGTTGAAGTTAACTGATTTGCCTACACTCATGAAACAAGAAAACCTCATACAAATTTACAAAATATATGACATTATGTTGTCAATAACATGTATAGATCTCACTCATATGAATGTGGTTCTTTCAGATTAAGAATGCCCTGTGTGTCTTATTCATCTTTGTAGCCTCAGCACTTGGAAAGGCTAAAGCACACACCACATGTTCAATATATGTCTGTCATGAAATGAGCTGGATGCTCAAGTCTTTTGATTTTAAATTGCAGCATATTATTATTTAAGTGGTGAAATTCATCTAAAAAGATATGAGAAGATCTTAATCTATTCGTAATGCAGTTTTCTAGCATTTTTTGAAAGCATAGGGGGCTTAAAAGCAAGGATACGTTTTAACACATTTGAAAACCTGTCAATAGTGAGCACTTCATTTCTTACTCCCAATTAGCCAATTTCAGAATGTCCCCTGTGTCATTTTCTAGAGATATGATCATTCTTAGCCACTGGATGCATTCCCCCTGTCTCCCTGATGTCTGCATGTCCCACCATATTCTACATCTCTCTTTTTCATGCATTTGTACCTCTACTACATTTCCTGATCAGGTACTTCTTGTTTATCATATCATTTCATTAAATTCATTTCTAGCATATTTAGTCAATTACTCTAAGCCACAAGCTATGTGTTAAAATTAAGGAAACTCTATTGGCAGAGAATCAAGCTTAACAAAGCAAAAGAAATAAACAAAAAATTAGGAAAGGAGGTTGGGGGAGAAGGTAGGCAATAAGATCACAGACGATAGCAATATTACTAAGTTGATGTTTTTATTTTCTCATGTAATCCCAGCATAATACTCAAAGAGTGCTGGATAATAAATTAGTAAATAATTAATAAATAATAAATAAATAGTAAATAAATTAATAAATTAGTACTCTCATTGTTAAATCCAAAGGTAAAAGCAAATTGCTTTTAAGATTTTGAATATCTTGATATTTAAAAAACAAATACCTCTGTCCCTCCCTTCTTTCCTTCTTTTTTATGTGATATATATATATGCACACATATACATACATATATGTGTATGTATGTGTGTACATATACATGTGCACACATATACATACATATATGTATATGTATGTGTGGGGGGGCTGGGTTTTAGCTCAGTTGGTAGAGCACTGCGCTGCAGTTTCTGAGGTCCTGAGTTTGATTCCCAGCACCGCAAAAATGGGAGAAGGGCCTGGCAATCCACTCCCAAGGCAATCCTGAAAAAATAGCCATTGAAAACCCTATGAGGGTCGCTATGAGTCGGATACCGACTCGACGGCACCTAACAACAACAACAACAACATGTGTGTGTGTATATACATATATATATATATATATATATATATAAAATCTTTTGACATATCATTTCAGTGTGAGAACTACATGTAAGTAACAACACTTTAGGCTGCCAAGCATCCTCAAAGATTTTGCAAAGATGTACCACAAATTTGACATCAAGATGCTAGTTCTACATACGGTTCAGAAATTTGTTTCTCAATTTACATTAGACTATAGGCAAATATGGAAATAATAAAATTCCATAAAACTCCATTAATTGTCTTCTCAGGCATCTGGCTATAATAAAATCTTATCCACAAATGAAAACTATGACATTGTCATCACAGTGCCTCTAAAATAATTCAGATTATGCAAGATCCATGAAATTCTACACTATAAAAATTAGTATTTATTCCTAAATTTTAATGTCTTACACAGCATCACATATCTTGATATTATGTTGCTAGGAAATAAACTTTATTTTCTAAATGAGAAATTAAAAGTTCAGTGTCACACTGAACCTTATAGGTAAATATATCTAAATTTAATTTGATTACACAAATAATTGGGTAAAATGATAGAGTATTTCAAATTAATGTATATTTCACATTATATTACAGGATTGAATAAATAATATTACTAATTTAATTTATTTAAAAATGTGTGATTTGAAGAGAAAATAGCAATATGTGAGCCCTTATCTGTTAGATTGAAAGCACATTCATATGCATATTTTAAAATCTTGACTATAACAAATACAAAAATTATTATGCACTTCTTAATACTATATTTATAAAAATTTAATGTTCAATTTTCATTTATTTGGAAAGCTTTTTATTGCGTGAATTTGCATTTTTCAAACCAATTCACTGAATAATATCTGTGATTGTGAAAACAGTCATGGTACTTGCAGAATTATCCAGAATTCTTTGACCACAGGTCATTCTAAAAGTTACTTAAGATCAATTCATGCAAACTTGCAAATTCAGATCACACAAACACTTCCAAGTTTCAGTTAAAATCACAAGGTGATATTATAGAGTAACACTCCATTTAAAAAATAAAGCTATTCATTACTTTGACAACTAACAGTCCTAGTAGATTTTTACTGTGAAAATAATTATTCTTGAAGACTTAAAAAAGTATGTTTAATTCCCAATTTAACAGGTAATACTGCATGCAGTAGGACTTTAACAAAGTCCTTTTAAATAAGCATCAAAATGAACAACTGATCAGTAAATTGCATCACGTAGCAAGAAAGATTTGACAGTAAATTACTGGGTCTGATATGTGCATGCTACAGCATACTATGTTCAGAGGTAAAAAAATAAAGTAAAACACAATTACCCTAAAAGACATTTCAAGATTCTCTCCACCCCAGATATCCATTCCTGCATCGTAAGTTCCTATCTCTTCAAAGTAGTGTCTGTCAATAGAAAATAGGCCACCAGCCATAGTAGGGGTCCTAGTTGAAAAAAACAACAACAAAAAGAAAAGAATATCTTTTGAAAACAATGTGTGGAGTTTAATGAGACTACAGCAAATACTGTTGACAATTTAAATATAGAAAAATAGTACTCAAAAAGTTCAGACTGAAAACACAAAGTCAAGGTGTAGCAGGTTTTAAAATCTAAAAATTGCATTTTACTTCACATTTTCTGCAAAACTCAATTTAGATTAGTCTATGAATACCTTAGAGGTGACCAAACAGATACATGGAAGAAACACTGGCCTCTTAAAACTGGGGCTTCTACCTTCCTTCTAAAAGGCATGGTCAAGAGTCATGTCTGCCCTTTGCATTGTCCTTAAAGATTAACTTGTCATGAAACCACCAGTTGTTATCTTTGGTCACGTAACTTTAAATCATTTTAATGTGAACTCTATGATATGCTTTCTCTATGGAAAGATCCATAACCTATTTAAATATCAAAGTATTAAATACTATGAAAATTTTTACAGGAAATAAATATCTAATGATGGTTATAAAAGTATTTTAAAACTTAGATTCAAATCCTTTTATTTATTCTTTATCTAATTGAAGGGATAGAATCAATACTATGACTCTATGGATAAACACAAATCCCATAGACGATGTAGAGGTTTGAAAGACTTGGCACAGATTCTAAAATTTCTTTCTTAAGAATAAACATGTTTTTAGCTCCCATGTTTGAATTTTCTCTACAAGAACTAAGAAGTCAGATGTTAAGATTTTAAATGATGAATTAATTTTAAGAAGATTAAAGGCAATGGTTATTCTGTGAGTTACAAAAGTCTTTCCATATAATCAGGGTGAAATAAGATAGAAAGGAAAACTCCATTTGTTTACAAATAGAACCATACTGGTAAATGATGAACTTTAAAGGTTAGTCATAATATAGTGGTTTCCAACATTCCCAGCACATTAGCACTTTCAAAGGCATCTTCTAAAAAGACACTCATACTTCGTTACTACCCTCCACAGATTGAGTCAATTGGCCTGGGGAGGGAACTGAATGGTATAGTATAGAGTTCCCTGGTAATATTAATGTACAGCCAAAGACAAGAGCCACTGACTCAGTAGCTTACACTTGGAATGCTTATGCTAGTAGTCTGTGAGATTGTTAAAAAAAAATACTTTGCTTTTCTCAAAATTATATCTTCCTCTGCCAAAGGTTATACTTATGTCTTTTAATTAAGCAGTGCAGTTCATTGAAAAACCACCAAATAATACTGTACTTGAACATGAACCATATTGCAATATTCTCCATATCTTCCTGTGTTCTCACAGTTTTATACCCAGATAATTAACCACCAAAGAGCTGGCGTGGTAGAGCCTTGCTTAGTCTCAAGGCTGTTTTATTACTTTTAGTCTTGGTGAGTTCCTTGGACAGTACCACTGACCTTCTGAGTTATAGTGAGAAACACTAAAAAAGCTAAACAGATGATAATAATGGAGGAACCATGACCTCATGTGATTGGAGTTTTGGAAATATATGGCAATAACTATATAAGGTATTAACAGTGCTAGGGAGTCTACTTAATAAAATTGTTGTTGTTGTTGTTGTTAGGTGCCGTCAAGTCGGTATCCGACTCATAGCGACCCTCACAGGGTTTTCAATGGCTGATTGTTTTGGGATTGCCTTGGGAGTGGATTGCCAGGTCCTTCTTCCACTAATAAAATTAGGATCAGAAATTACTGCAATTATCCTGTGATAATGCAACCAAATGCTTAACAATGTTAAGTGATGCATTTTTAATGATCAGTTTGCAGAACATATCTACTTATCTGCTCACTGATAAATTGCCAACACATTTTAATTTAAATACAAGTATTTAATTCCAATTTACAGTTGGTTATTATTCCTATTAATGTGAGAAATTTATAATAGGTAAAATAAAGTATTTTTAACCATGATAATGACTCAACTTTCATTTACATTTAAAAAGTAGCAAAAATTAAAAGAAAAAGTAACAATTCATAAAAATTCCTTATTTTCTGAAGACAGGGGCTCTCAAGGTTTCTGTTTGCAACATCAGTTAACACTCTCAGTTTAGAGACTATATTTATAATAATATCTATAGCCATAACCAATGTTATACAACATACTCCATTCTAAGTAAATTGCTCTGTCATATTCCCCAGTGAACACTTACAAATGCCTGTGTACATCCCAGAGTCTCTAGAGAATGGAAAACAATAATTATAGTTGAATTAGCTGAGATTATTTGCTTCTCAAGGTTGTGTCTATTGTGTCTACACAGTATTAAACCACTAGTCAATTCAAACAACTTGGGATGGGGTAAGAAATAACTATCTCAATGACTGTGAACACTCTACTACATAGGGAGGTGAAGATGTATTAAGTTAATAGAAGTAAAACACTTAGTCTAGCACCCAACACATACTATATAGTTAATAAGGTTACATAATTTACCATTGTTGTTATTATTGTTGTTACTGATATTAATCATTCAAACAAAAGACTTGAGTGTTCTTTGCTTAACTTTGGCCTCCCATGTACATATTTTCATTTTATGTTTTGAAAAGATTCAGAACTACTTCATATCTCAATATATTGACTCTGAAATACTCCTCTTGAACACAACTTCCTATTTTTTAACTCATTTCCATTGGAATTCACTTTTCATCCTCTATGTTGGTTGTTGTTGTTGTTGTTAGGTGCCGTCGAGTCATGTCTGACTCATAGCAACCCTTATAGGGTTTTCAATGCCTGATTGTTTTGGGATTGCCTCGGGAGTAGGTTCCCATGTCCTTCTCCTGTTTTTTGTGGTGCTGGGAATTGAACTCGGGACCTCAGAGACTGCAGAGCGTCGCTCTACCAACTGAGCTAAATCCCAGCCCTCTATGTTGGTTACTAGTCTTTATTTAATTCATAGTCTCCCATTAATAACCCCCTTTAGGAATATTTCCTTCCCTTCTCTAACCCCTTTTCCTAGGATCTACCATATCAACAAAACTAGTACCTGAGTTCTCTGTCCGTGCTTTGCCTTATCCAATTCTCTTTCTGTAAGTCTATGTGCCTAGATAAACCTGCTTTTAACTTCATTCACTTCTGTTACTAAGACCTAGACAATCACTGGAAAAATAATAAGATGGGGTCAACTGATTATAAAAAAATACCATGCTATTAATTCCATACTTAATTCATAAACTGCTAACAATCTTTTCATCTACCTATCTTTCTTTTTTATGTGATGTTGAAAACCAAACACATTGTGTTTGAAGGGCCTTGTGCATGTTGTGCAAGTGCTCTACCATTAACCTGCAGCCCCAGACTTTCTGTCTCATTTGGTTGTCCAAAAGTTTTGAATTCTTCTAAAAAACCTGGAGATTAAGACAGTGCACAGAAATCGCATCATCTTTAATCATGAAATCTAAACTTCTTCAAGCTGTAATTCAGTATTATGTTCCTTCTTCATGGTCTCCTCTTTCCCCTTGCTTCTCAGGAAAGAATATCTCCTTTCCTCTCATTGTGGGCTAGTGCTCACCCTTGTGACCTCAACTGGCTTTCCTGACTCCTTTCTGTCACTTTCTCATTGACTATTGCCTTTATGTTTCATGTCTTTGATTTCTAGATTTTCCTCTTTAGCTCAAAAACCTGCTCAATTAAGTTCCTTCCTAAACTAAAATATATCTTCACTCCATCTTATCACTCATTCATACCAGGGACAAACATTTCCTATTCTCTTCACTGGTAACCTTATTGAGAGGATATGTCCTATCTGCTTCCTCAACTCCCTTTGACCTTCTAACTAGAAGATGGATGCTGTTCCCACCTGTGCAATAATTTCTCTTTGAATGGTCTCCATTGATTCTGAACTCCAGTAGCCTTTCGACATTGTCTTAGTCCCAAATCATTTAACACAATTCATCAGCATTCCTGCTTCAAATTCTTTTTACCTCTAGCTCCCACTGCATTGTTCTATGGGGATTTTCCTTTTACTGATATGACTGTTCGTTTTATTAATCTTATTGATGTCCATTCCCCCTTTCCCTGGCTGGCTATTCAACTTTGGACTTTGGACAAGTTCTTAGTTTTACATCCATCACTTGAGTACAATCTACCATTATGATATTTTTGTAGGTGTATGTACTTGATAATTACCTTTTCTTGTCCAAAATGTAGTCCTTTCAAGGGTCTCTTTCGGCACTTTTCTCTTTCTTTGCTTTTTAACTGTTTAAGATGATTTGTCATAAACCTTTGTCACCTCCATAAAACTGACTCCTGATCTGTATTTTCTCAAATCTTCCCTATATATTGATTTTACTTTTCTAGTTACTGACTTCATGTTTCCTTCAAAACAGTAAATTTGTTAGGCCTTTATTTATAATGGTGAAATAACACAATTTCTAGACTGCTAAGTGTTTAAGTGTTTAAGAAAGTATCTCAACTATTATAAATTGAAATGAACATAAATAATAAAAATGATTATTTCATTTTTATACAAATTTGAGACAGGGAGAACTAGAACCTTCACATATTTATTTGATTTTTTTTAAATCATGAAATATAATGCTTCATTTAGTTAAGTACTATACAGAATTAGAAACCAAAGGGAACCAAAATACTGAGGGTTTCCTTCCTTCCTTATCTTGCTCACTACACTCAGTATAGAAAACAGAAGAGATAGAAAGGAAGCAAAAGCACAAACATCCTTCTATTAGAATGAAGAATATCAAATGTTGAAAACAATTACTGGTTTTTATAGATAAAAATGAAACATTTGGTGGAATATTGCACACTGTGACAATCTTTTGAACATAAGATACAAATTTCTATGGAGAAGAAACTGTTACTTTAAGGCTTTATGCTAGCTTAGATTCTGAGCTAGGAAGTTTACTTAAATCTGGTAGAGTCTATGAAACATAGTTTCCATGTAATTTATAAGGGATAAAAAAATATAAAGTTTTGCTTAGTATGAGGTAATGACTTGTTTTTCCCGCAAAAAAATGCATTTATCAACAAGTATGGGAATCAAGTACCTTACCCTGTGTTTAAAAGCTTTATTCCTAATAAACAAGCAGTTTTTTCCCCTTTCTCTAAGGTTTTAAGAATCTACACAACCTGATAAAACCCTAAGTTTCTGAAAGGATGTGTGGTAGTTCATGCAAATTTTAATGCTTCTTTTCACTATCATTTCATGCTTAAGAAGGGCCAAAATAAATAATGGGGCTATCTGGAATTGGACACATAAAAATGCTTTGGATAATATAACATTATTCAGTGTATAAATGTGATATTGAATTTATCACCCTGAAGACTTCCTACAATATACTGTTTTTTTTTTATTTTCATGTCAACAGACTGCTAAGAAAGACTTGCAAAATATCCCCCAAACCATTAGGAAATAATATAATATAAATGTGCTCCTTCTATAAAGAATAGAAATTCAAAGATTCCACCTGAGATGGGAAATTTTACATCTTTCAACATCAATATATATGATATTTTAACATGAAGATGCAAGAATGTTGCATAGTTGAACATTTGGAAGTTCATCTCTCTCTCCTTTTCTGCAATACTTCAGAATTGAAACCGGGTCATCACAGATAGTAGGCTAGTGCTGTACCACTGAGCTGCACCCTTACACTTTGATTAATTTTTATTTTGAGACATGGTCACCCTAAGTTGTGCAGGATGCCTCTGGGCTCAAACTCTACATCCTGCGGCCTTAGCCTCTGGAGTTTGTGGGATTAAGTGGTACCAAGGCTATTTGTTTATTTATTTATGTATGTATTTTGGCAGTATTGGTAGGTGGAACCTAGGGCCTTGCACTTACTGAGCAAGTGCTCTAACAGTGAGCTACATTTCCAGTCCCCTTTATTTTTTTACTTATTAATTAATTAATTAATTAATTAATTAAAAATTTTAAATTTTGAGATAAGGTCTTCCTAAATTGTTCAGGCTGCGTCTGGCCTTGAACTCTGGATCGTCTTACCTTGGCCTCCCAAGTTATCAATTCTTAAAAGGCATTTGTTCTACTCACAATGTTGGCCTTTCCTGTGCTGTTGTTTTAATATCTGTTATCTCACAGAAGTGTTTTATAGGTATTGTTTGTATCTATTTTCATTTCTTTCCTCAAATATAAAGTATACTTTAGTTGAATTTAGAAAAACATACTGAAAAAATGTAACAGATAAAAATTAAGAAACAAAGTATTAGTTACTATATAATATAAAAAATCTCTGTATAAGATTTTACATTGCAGGTTAGTGCTTGGATAGGAGACTGCCTGGGAACAGCAGGTGCTGTGGGCTTGGGAGGATGATGCAGCAGCCCAGTCCCAAAACACCATCTGCCATTGAAAATCCTATGAATAGCAGAGAAGCACTGGCAATAGTGTTTCACCTGTTGTACATCGGGTCACTATGAGTCGGATACCAACTTGATGGCACCTAACAACAACAACAACAACAACATGATTTTACAGAACAAAATATCTGGTTTTCATTTATTATACTTATTAGAGAAATTACTAATTGGAATCAATGATGACTTTTAGTAGACAGAATCACAATATTGGTAGGAGGTACCAGGACTATTAAGACAAATTTCAGGGGAGCACTATGGCTCATGCTTATAAAGCCAGATACTCAAGTGGCTGAGGCAGGATGATCACAGGATGGAGGTCAGGGGTGGCCTGCACAACTTTGCAAGAATCTATTTTGAAATAAAAAAATAAAAGAGAAGCTGAGGGTACTGCTCAGCATGGTAGTGCCCTGGGTTCAAGCCCCAGCAATGAAAAAAATCATATTATTTGATAGCATAATTGTACAGAGATAACATCATATAAAATGTGTAGATAAAGAAAAATATAGTAAAACATAAAGTTTAAACACATTAAGTGACTTGGGCTGCAAAAAATAGAGAAAGAGCTAAGTAAGCAATTGAAACATTATTGTTGTTAGGTGCCTTCAAGCTGGGTCCAACTTACAGTAACCCTCATAGGGTTTTCAATGGCTGATTGTTTTGGGCTTGTTTTGGGAGTGGATTGCCAAGTTCTTCTCCTGTTTTTGTGATGCTAGGGAATCAACAACTTACAGTAACCCTCATAGGGTTTTCAATGGCTGATTGTTTGGGGATTGTTTTGGGAGTGGACTGCCAAGTTCTTCTGTTTTTGTGGTGCTAGGGAATCAAACCCAGGTCCTCATTGAGTGCAGCACGGCACTCTACCAACTGAGATATTAGCAACCATTAACAATTTTATTTGCAAATTAGTAAAAAAAAATAAAAAATTGAATGGCATAGGAAAATACTGATGACACATAGATTTTAAATTGTGGAGAAATGAATCTTGCATGGCAGGCTGTAGAAGGACATGTAACAAAATACTAAAAGAGGTGGCATGCTTCTTGATGCTTTTAGGGGTATTTTATATATTTACTTTGCAATGCATATATGTTCCAATACCAGGCGTAATTTTAAAATCTAATTCCTGTCAAAGGTTTCTTATTTAATATTTTATAGCACTACATGAGTTAAGCAAAGCAGAGGGAGAATAATTTTTCATTTTATACTGAAGAAGAATGGGTAACTTCCCAGTTGGAATAGCTTGAAGTAACACCTGATCCCCCATCTCCTAAACTGGCTTCAATGCTTCACCTAAGATACTACATAAAATGATACAGGAGAGAGTCTATGTGAACATTTTGAGTTTTTCATGATAGAAGTACACAAGTGCTGTAATCTGGATATTATTCATCATGCTATTTATTGGTATTCCTTAGAAATTCCTAATTTATTGGGTACAGCTACAGATTCCTGTAATCACAGTAACTCGGGAGGCAGAGGCAGAAGTATGCTGAGTTCAAGGCTAGAAGCTGCCTGCAAAATTTAGTGAGACTTTGTCTCAAATTAAAAAGTTAAAGCTGGGCTAGAAAGTGCAGCTCAATGGTAGTACACTTATACAAGCATGTGTGAGGCCTTGGGTTCAAATTCCTGGTATTGAAAAGAAATCATAATCCTGACTGAAGTAAATGCATGTGATTAAACAAATTTTAATAAAAAGGATTAAAAAGTAACTAAAGTATGGCAGAAATGAAAGCTAATCACTGCATCCATGTTTTATTGTGATAGCAAGAATTAAAATAAAATCTAAAACTTTTGTTTAAGAATACACTTAACATGATACTCTAAGTCAGAATGAAGGAAATTATATTAAGAATATTAATAGTGACTAAATATGAGAATCTGTAAGGTAAGATGTGGAAAGTAAAAAAGTTAAATAGACTTGAAAAATAATGAGTAGCTTTCCAATACAGAAATCCATTCTAATCAGCAAGAAATTAAGGCAGAAAAGAATATCTTAATAACAATTTACTGAGGGTCACCTACAGGACATAATTAAGAGACTAATGCAATCAATAAGATTTAAGTCAGGCTCTTTTCCCGAGGTAATGTCACTTTAGTAGTAACACAGTTAACTCCTGTGCATCCACACTGAGACCATATATCCTGACCTCTTTGCCCCATCCAGCATATATAAGGCTAATGCCAAATAGTGAATAACTTTCTAGCAGAGACTGCCTCTATCCATTTTTGCATGTGCAGAAACTAGAACAGTGCCCAGCAGGATGTATGCATTTGTATTTCCTATGGAATCAAACTAATTTCAGTTACCAAACCTAATGATCACAAATTTGTATGGGTTACAAAAAACATATAAATATAACCCCAAATTAATTAAATGACTTGGGGGATTATCTGCAATATCAGGTAATTTTGCTATTAGTTGCCTATTTCATTAAGTAATGTATATGCATATTCATGCAGGGCTAATATGTTTGGTGAGTTCAAATTCAGCTTTCCCAAGTAGTAAGCTCTAAATTAAGGGTCATAATTTTAAAAGCTTATAACCAGAAAATTAATTAAATGACGTCAACTGGTTGCAATAAATATATTTCTCTCATCTTTGCTTGTGACATATGTGTTTAAAAGCATTTCTCCAAGTGCAAGAATGGAAAATGGCAACTGACCCTCAGGCTCAGAGTGAAAGACATGATTATAGAAGTTAAAGGGACAGGGCTTATCTTTTCTGCCACTTCTATATGGGCAGTTTCAACTCAATCCCACCTGATAGTGCCGAGTAGGAATGCTAGGACATTGTACCAGGATTTTTGACTTCTCAATAGCTGAGAATTCAGATTTTTATTTCAAATACCTCATTTTTAAAATGTTGATAATTTTTGAAAATGTGAAATGCTGTGTAGGCCAAATAAAACATAGCTAAACAGCATATTTGACAAACAAATTACTGGTTTATGACCTGTGATTTAACAATCTGATTACTCTATTGTTGCATGGATTAACTGAGCTATTCCTGAAGTCAAATAATTTGGCTACAAACTAAAATGTCAAGGAATTTTCCTGATAAAAAAATCCTAAATATTCACAATTAGAATACTATTATCCCATAGTCATGACTTCAAAAACTCCCTTTCACATTTTCTATTTAGTATAAAAAAGAAAATTCCAAAGCCTGGATTTGAGAATAGAATAGTTAAGTATAACCATTATAAAATTTACTTTAAATATAGTATAACTGAGTTTAGGTCACAAGTTCAAGTTGTTTCTCTATGTTTGTAGATGCATAATTGCATTCCTAAGTGACGACTAGCCAGTTACAATGACTACAAAGTTGTGTCATAAGTGATATTTTAAATGAAGCATTCCACTAAGAAAACTAAAATTTCACCCTCATTTTAATCAATTCAGCTATTCAGAATTCTGTTAATGAGTAGGGGAAAAAATCTCTCTTAAACACCAGAATGATTTATCTGTTTGTAGAAATGTGAGAAAAATGATCACATCTTCAAGTAATATATTGTAAGTACAAAGAAAGTTCACATTACAGCTATGCTGATGAAAATTACCTATAGGCTGGTATAATAGAGCCAGCAAATTAACCTTTTGCCATAAAAATCTAGAAACTTCAGCTGAGACTGAAGTTTCTCTGTGCCTCTTTTTCCAGTTTCTTCAGTATTTTAGCAAATGGGATGATGTGTGGTGACTTAGACAAATAAAATGTACTGAGTTTTTTCTCAGTTCTCATGTTACTTTGATAAAACTACACAAACTTTGCTTAAAATATAGCAAATCAGATGACTCATCTTTTGTTTTTGTTAATGAAAGATGAGCAATAATGGCTGATTTCTATGCAGTTCTTTTATGAATGAGATCAGTAATTACTCTGAATGTTGGCTACCCTACTTATTTACCTTCTGACTTTGAGAAAATAAAGTTAAATAAAGCAAATCTGTGCCAATGTATTTTTAATGAGGACAAATGTGTATTGTCATAAACTACATTTTCAAATGAATGAATACAATCTCTATATTTGCAAAGCATTTTGATACTTTTCACTCGAGATTCATAGCTTAAAAATCAGCTGACACATGAATCCAGAAGCTGGGAAAGAGAATTTCTAATAAATAATGATACTATGACCCACTATATTTTCTCTGGTTGTTAAAGGAATGGATCAACAAGAAGTGGTGAATGTAAAGACTGTACAAGATTTAAAAACAGTACTAAGTTACACCTTAAATATTGACATGATAATGTATATGTTTTTATGCATATCTCAAGAGGTTAACAGTCTCAGAGTTTAATAACAAATAATTTGAACTGTTGTTTTCTATTAGCCAGTGGTTTTTAGCGGTTTCTGTTGGTTTTTCTTTTTTCTTTTTGCAACACTCTGGGGTTGAATACGATGTCTGGCACAGACTAGGCAATTGCCCTACCACTGAGCCACACCCCTAGTCCTTTTCTTTATTTTTAATCTTTGAAAAGGACTAAGTTTCAGAAGCTGCCTCTAGCCTCAAATTTTCAATCCTCCTGCCTCCGCTTCCTAAGTAGTAGGTGCCTACCAGATTTGAGTTTGCATTAATTCAGTAAACAATTAAGTAGTTCACAATGGATAAATCACACCCTCCCTAGATTACCAGACATTCTTGCTTAGACAATGGATTGTATGTTTATTGTTTTAGAGAATTGTTGCAACAAAATGATTCACTAAATTCATCTTTAAAGAGTTAAACTAACAAATACTTTGCAAAATATTTTTTAGGAAATAAACTTTTGGCTGCAGCTAAGAGGTCCATAATAATGTGTTAAAGTAGGAAAGTGATACTTTTTCTATTAGTAAAGTAATATTTTTACAAGCTAAAGACCCATGATATTCCATTTGTTGTATTGAGTAAGATATATTTTAGTAATAAATATTTTAAATTAATTAGCTATTTAAAGAAATTTGGAACAAATAATAAACCATTCATAACTCATAATGTATTAAAATGTCCCAAATGAGTATTCCTATTATATATAAAGAAACACAGTTTTTTAAGTATAATGTGTTTAGAATAGTTGCCAAAATATTTTTGGTTATTTCAGTTTTGAGATCACTTCTATAAAACATACACTTTAAAATATAATTTAGGTGAAGTATCAAGGGTAGAACATTTTGGTCATACAGAAAATTGACTATATATATATATTTTTTTTTTTTTTTTGAAAATAAGAATCCATAAACCTTCAAAACAGATTTGGCATTTCTACCTGTACTTAGGTTCATCTATGCTAATTTAAAGCAGATTTAATATTGTCATTGGTATTTATATGATCATGTAAACTGAGGGTGATGTTTATGCACATATGAAAAATCAGTATATGACTTTATAATGAAATGAGAAAAATTATAATATTTCCTAATTATTACTAGGAATACATATGCTATTCTTTGGGATATATGATCTACATACCTGACAGGTAATGTTCTGTCTCCTTTCCTCCTATCCATTTCTCTTTGGGGAACAGGATACCATCGGAAATTCAGTTTCCAGTTAAAACCTCCATAAGTCATGTCTGACCCAGCCATGTACTCAAAAGTATCATCACTAATCACATCAATGATGGGGCAAACAACTGTTTTCCTGCAGAAAAATTAAAACCAGTTTTCATATAAATGAGCATTTGAATGCTATATTTGGTTATTCAAATTGACTATATCTGATATGATAAAAGGTAATCATTTCATAACTTAAAAATGCCTTTAACTTTATCATATAGATGACATGATAAACTTTAATCACTTTGTGACTTAGATATGCCTTTAATTTTATTTTATATTTTTTCCTCTATGAAATTACTTCCTTTGGCTGTATTTACTTTCTTTACGGTCTACTTTAATGTTATCATGTGAAATCTAATCAAGTATACTACTTGACCTTCAAGCTGATTTTCAAATGTACTCTAAGTACCAACTCAGCAGGATGAACATGGTCTATTTTTCATAAAACCTCCACCTATGGTATGATTAGTAGAGCTGCTTTGAGGTTCTGCATTATTTTATCTACAACCTATTGAAAAACAATAGCATGCAGGGAAGAATGGATGATAGCAAATTAGATCTGTTGGTTTGCATTTCAAATCAGGTAACTTAGTCTAGAGAGAGAGTTCAGAGAATATCTCCATAAGAAAACACCTATTAGAAAAAACAAACATCAATTACTAAAACCATGAACATCAATATAGTAAATATTTACTTTAAAGGATACTAGGGCCCTAACAATTCCTGAGTGAACTGTCCCAGAATTAAGAATTTACAGTCATCACAACCCAGATGATATTTTAAGATAGGGAGAGATAAGCAGCTTTAGTCTCTAGTGTTTCATCCTACATTTAATGAAGTAAGAAGAAAGCCAGGACGTTTGATATTCTTCATAGTAGATGTTTATGGTAAGAACTTTTCACTTGGGGATATCATCAGATCCACTTTTAAATAATGCATTCTCTTATTCTTCCCCTACTCCTAGCTTAAGTGTTTCATTATGGGATCAATATTCACATTTCCACCAGTAAGTGTTCAGGTCTACCCAAAATTGTATTGAATACAGCTACTTCTGAATGCCAGAGGTTGCTTTTCATATTTTGGTAGGACATAACTATACACACAAGCTTCCAAATCACCCACAGATGTGGAAAGCAAAGAGGTGTTGTCCATTACTTCTTCTTCTTCTTTCATAACACCAGTATCATCTTCACATATTGTCAACTGAATATTATATTCCACACAATTGGCCAAAGCCTAAAGTTCTCTGAAATCAGTAGGATTCATTTAGTTCTGGTAAAGCTTCTGGGTGACTGTGGACCCTGAAAACCACTATGTTTTTTCATTGGATTTAAAGATTTATATTGTTGAGAAAAGAATTTAGATCTAACAATTGAACAGTACTATTAGGTAGTTATAGCAATGCTAGAATGTATAAAAAAGATAAAAGATTAGGCTTTATTATATACAAATATAATGCAAATGCATTGTTAGAATAAAATGCAAATGACTTATGAATACCATAATAAAACATTATATTAAAATCTCACTAAATTGAATATGAAACATGTTTTAAAAAGCAGCACAATATAAAAAAATTCTGGAAAATACAGTTAAGATGTTCTAAGTTCATTTTCCTTTGCCTGCTTTACTCTCCTGTGGGTACTGTGCAATGTATAAAATGTTATTAACTGCACACTATACTCAGTTGGCTAAAAGGTTCCCACTGCTTTTTTGAACTGCTATGGTTCATTTTCCTGACAGCCTGCATCCATCTTCCTGGCAAGTACCAAATCCTGCCATTTGCATGATGTGGCTGAACTATTTCAGACTAAACAGCCCCTGTCTTGGGTGTCTAATTAAAAATTTTAATTCTGGACTCTTCCACTGCACATCAAATGACTGAGCAAGGAAGGTGATCTATAATACTTAGTTATCACATTAGATAGCATTCAATGTTAGTTATCTTCATTTATCACCAGCATTTATGAATATCTGCATGCCACAGCATCATGATCAAGAAAGAATTGCAGGTATGTAACAGGGTTTTTAATTTCTATAAAGTGTTATTCAATTTTTCAAATTTCACAATATGTATTTAAAAGTGGTATGGTTGTTTAAATAAATGAACTTATAGCTGTGCAATACATTTGCCTTTTTTTGTTGTTTCTTTTAAACCATGACTTTATTTCATTGAGTTTGTGGTGGTGGTGGTAGTAGGTAGTAGTAGTGGTGGTGGTGCTGTGGGCTTATTTGTAAGAGATACAAGGTGACTTTGAATGAAATTCTGAGTGAGGTCACTGATGCAGTGAAGAGAACACTTCTAATAACTGAAGCAAGCTATGTAACTTCCTTGTTCTTCCCTAATATTAGGTATAGATAAGAACATCTATAGAACCTACCTCACAGGGCTGTTATGAGGACAGAAAAAAGGAATTTTGAAAAGAACTTATAACATTGAACTATTTCAGATTGAATTGATTTCTCTCACCTGAAAGGTAAATACTCAACACATTTTTGTTTGAATTATTTATTTCTTAATCAAATACCCATGCTCAATGTGAATAAGCCAGTCTTTTGTATTCAATAAAGGGAAAACTGCTTTTCAAAGAAACATATGGAACAAACCTTCTGAAAATAGCAACTTGGAATAGACATTGTGATGGACAGCTGGAGCTGCCCCTACAGACTCAGTTATAACCTATGCAGACACAACACACAAATCCCTACCTGTCTTCCTTTATTCTTGCCAGCAAGGGCTCCAGCCATCCTAACGTGCATTCACAGTGTGCATCCAGAAAAGTTATGACCTGCCCTTTTGAAGCAGCTGCTCCTCGAAGGCGGGCGCGTATTAACCCAGAGCGCTCTTCCATCCTGATAATTTTGACTGGTACTTCTAAATTTTTCACATAATTTTCTAATGTCAACTTGAGAAAATCTGTAACATGCAGTAAGAATTTGTAAGAAAAATTTGACACTGTTTTAGGACAGGGATGAGGTACTTCTAAGATGGAAATCCAACAAGCAGAAATGGTTGACAGCTCAGAAAAAAATTTTCATCAGGTAAAATAAGCTAATAGAAATCTTATCAGTTAGGTGACATCACACATCCAAGTCATATAAATTCTTGATATGATTAAAGTGAGATAAATGAAACATTTTTGAAAGTTGTTTTGGATGATTTCTTGATAGAGTGCCATGCTGCACTCTCTGGGGAGCTGGGTTCGATCCTCAGCACTGCAAAAATGGGAGAAGGATGTAGCAATCCACTTCCAAAGCAATCCCTAAACAAACACCCTTTGAAAACACTATGAGGGTTGCTATGTGTCAGATCCGACTCAACAGCACCTAACAACAACAACAAATGAAACATTTTTGAAAATCATTTTAGATGATTTCTTAAGTTAATAAGAGCCAAACAGAACATGAGCAAAACTGAAAGAATTAGGTAATTGTTCCTAGAGTTGACACTAACAAACAAGGTATGTGCCTTAAAGTCAGTATTGGACTCATAGCACCCCTGCGTACAACAGGGGAAACACTATTGTTAGTGCTTCTCTGCTGTTCATAGGGTTTTCAATGGTGGATTGATTTTGGGGAGTAGGTTGTCAGGTCCGTTTCCCAAGCATACAGCACCTGGTGTTCCCAGGCGGTCTCCCATCCAAGTATTAACCAGGCCTGACCCTGCTTAGCTTCCGAGATCTGACGGGATTGGATGCCACAGGGCTACAGCTGCAGGCAAACAAGGTATATTGATGAAAATTTGACAGGTGGTTGATTGAGTATAAAGCAAAATACAGATCATTACCTAGCTATCTTTTTGACCACAATAAAAATTCTAATAAAAACATACAAGAAAAATATTTTATACCTCTTTCACTGGCATCATCTACCAAGATGACCTCAGAGAGTAAGTAGTGTGGAGAACGATTTATAACACTGTAAACAGTTCTAAGAAGTGTGCTCCAAGCTTCATTATGAAACACAATGACTACACTCGTGTTTGGAAGTTCATCAGGGTAGACTTTTGTCTTGCATCTGATAAAGAGGAAAAGAAGAGATATTCTAATATTCTCAGTATTTTTCCTGATCATAAGAAGAAATATGCATAATAACAAACCTTCAGACTTGAAAATCCCTTACAAAAGAAACATTTTATGAATATCTGAAATAAATTTCCCTTTTATAAGTGCTATGGGTAATCACTTGGCCTTTTGAAAATGAAATAAACATAATTACTAATATTTTATATTAACTCCTGCAGGGAACAAAGCAGCATGATATCCACAAGTCTAAGAAAAATCTAAGAACAATAAAATAACATTCTGATGCTGTCAGAAATAAAGTAGGTACAACAGGGACAGATGAATTCATTTACTGGATACAATTTTATTCTTTATGTAGAAAAATTATTTTATAATCAAAAAGCCATAACAACATAGACACAAGTCCACGGAGTTTTGAAGCACAAATAACTAAGATTATTTTTCTGTCCTAAAATATAAATGGTATGATTTCTATTCCTTTTTTAACAACCCATAAAGTCTGTTTACTTTCAAGGAAAGATTAGGAGGGTGGCCTCTAAAATTTCCTAATTTCCTGGAGCTCAGGAAGGGTAACGAGCTACCAGTATATCTCAAATTTTAATGTGCACAGATGTCATCTGAGGATTTGTTAAAATGCAGATCTGACAAGCTAGACTTAGGATGGAGCCTGAAATTCTACCTTGCTGCTGGCTTCAAAAGCATTGGCTTCAAAAGCATACTGATCATTGAGGGGTTGCACTACAATTGTCATTAATTTTAGAGCTTAATGTTTTGAGAAAAACTTTTAATTTTTCTTACAAATTCAAAGAAGACCAGATTTTACCTTTCAAGATATTAATTCAAAAGGATGTTTGCATAAATATGTGTAATGCCCTAGGTGGACATCCCAAATTTAACATGTAGATTGTTGTTTCCCCAGCCAACTTGTCAGTATTTAAACATTTCTGACGTGTGACTTTAAATCATTGTGATTATAGATTACAAAAAAAAATAAAAATAAAAAAAGGTCACAGGGCATTTGGAGCAGGAAAAGAAGTTTATTCACCTCAGGCTATTTTTTAATGTAAAATTCTCTAAAGAGCCTGAAAACTAAAATAGTTCCATGAAATAAAAATGAATGAGATACCTCCTGCCACTTTTGATGATGTAATACATTAGACAATGCAGCATTATTAAAATTAGTTTCCTTCACAAGAGAGTGGAAAAAAATCCAATAAAATGTGGGAGATGATAGCGCATAATAAAACAAAGCTGATTGTGTTCCTGTTGAGATCTTAATCATCTTTTAAGGCAGTCTAAAATATCATCTACTTAGTTAAGTCTTCTGCAATACAGCCAGGTAAAAATGTCCATACATCTCAATTATAACACTTTTTTCAGCATCTATTTATTTGAGAAGAAAACAAAAGCATTAAGCATCTATAATAGAAAAGATACTGTGGCTGGACCAATTTACAGCTCCACCAACAATGTAATAGTGTTCCTTTGTCACCACAACCCCGCCAGCATTTGTTGTTATTTGTTTTATTGATCTTGGCCATTCTTACTGGTGTAAGGTGAAATCACAGAGTTGTTTTAATTTGCATTTCCCTAATGGCTAGGGATACTGAGCATTTTTTCATGTGTTTCATGGCTTTACGGACCTCTTCATTTGAGAACTGTCTAAACTGGTCCAGCCACTGTGGAAATCAATATGGGGATATCTTAAAAAACTGAAAATAGATCTACTGTATGACCCAGCTATAACAGTACTGGGAATTTACCCAAAGGAAGATGGGTCATCATACCACAGAGACACCTGCATCTCCATGTTCAATGCTGCACTTTTCACAATAGCAAGGATATGGAATCAACCAAAGTGTCCTTCAACAGAAGAATGGATAAAAAAACTACGGACGGAATACTACTCAGCAATCAAGAAAAATGAAATAAGGTCATTCGCAGCAAAATGGATGGAATTAGAGAAAATTATTTTAAGTGAACGAACCCAAGCTCAGAAAGAGACACACCACATGTTCTCACTCATATGTGGGAGTTGAATCAAAATTATAAGGAGGAAACATCCTATTCAAAGGTCAGATCAAAATAAAATGGAAAAAAAAAGCTAAGAATGGTGTCAATATAAATGGTCTAGAAAATGCATGCAATATTTCTGACAAGATAATAACAAAGTTCGCTACAGGAAAAAATTCTATCTTAAACAGAACTGGGACTCAAGTACATATAGAAAAATATTACTGAGTAAATGATAGAGAAGACTTAGATGGGGAGGGTGGGGAGGAGGCATACAAGAGGGTAAGGGGGAACATATATGAATAATGTACATCAAAATGCATATATGGAAATGCCACAATGAAAAGCATGTCAGAATGAATCACATTAAAAATGTCCAATAAAAAAAAGGTCAAAAAAAACAAGAAAAGAAAAAGAAAAGATACTGTGCATTTCTGAAAATCAAAATGTAGGAGGTGGGAAAAATCAATTAGGTTCTTTTTCCAATCTGGTAATAAGATACAAATGATTTCCTTGTGCTTTATCATTTCAGTTCTGTCTCCTGGCATTTCACACTAAATGAACAGAGAAAACCATCTTGGTAAATGGAAAGTGTTTTCTCCACCATTTTGCTCAAAACTTCTACTCTTCTGCCTCATCAAAAAATCCTATCACTTTCAGCATGCCAAACACATAATATGATAACAATCACCATTGATATAAATACAGAAATAAATTTAGAAAACAAGATTAAGGCAGTCCCAATAGTCAACAACCACTGTCTTAACCAAAGGCTTATAGTCAATAAAGGATGCTGAGCTTTGTTTGGAAAATAATGATTTATTCTAAAACAAGATTTTATTTTTGTTACTCTAAAAACCAGCAAAGAAAATATGGCTGAGAGGCAAATTTAGAGGAATTATTTAACCTATCAAAGTAAGAGCAGATATTTAAAAACAGCATCTTAAACCATTTTTAACAG